>JABJVR010036781.1:0-33034 GCA_025773905.1 Chitala chitala
TTAGCACAGTGTTACAGTGTGAGCCCTGTAGAGTGTGCTGTTAGCACAGAGTTACAGTGTGAGCCCTGTAGAGTGTGGTGTTAGCACAGAGTTACAGTGTGAGCCCTGTAGGATTCATGGGGATTCGGTGTTGATGGGGAGGTTAGCAAACACATTCAAACTGTAGCACCATTAGCCAGTGGTGTCACATCAGAGGAATTAGTACTAGTCCTGAAACAGAACATTGACACACTGTAATGCTTGTACTTATAAATTAAGTTTACTGCAATACGCATTTTCCAGTTTTTCCACTACTTTATACAAAGGGAAAGTGCTTATTCTTTCCTGGAACAGATCGCTACTGTAGTCCTGGGTAGAAGCAGTAATTGCATTCAGCAACATGAGAGGCATAATCACATTTGTATGTCAATCACACCCATTCTCTGAACAGTGAGTTTACAGCTGGGCTTGATACGGCCCGGTGATAGTTACACGCATGGCTGCCTTTCCATAAGACCCCTTTCTAACCTCCATCTGTACTTGTCCACATGTAGCAGTACTTGGTTATCGCTCATTTACTTTCCTTGTGAATATAATTAAGCGTCAATAATATCAAACCATAAAGTTGCAGCATCAGCTAAAAAAACATGATGGTTATTCCAAAAAAGAAGACAAATTTGGAAAAAAAATTTGATTTACTTGGAGGCCATTCTAGCGGGGTTTCGTTCAATGTGATCTATATAACAATGTATAGAAGTATAACGTTCTCCTAACCCTATAACTATATACAGGTATTTGCATGTATGCACATGCCTACACACTAAAACATCATGACAACTGATGGATTTTAATCAAAGGCATGCACAGTCGTTCTAACGTTCTGTGTTTTGCTGTTTCTTCCTGCATGTTTACTGTGTATGTTTGTGTATATATTCTATATGTTATATGTATATATTCTGTATGTGTTTTCCATCTGTGGATATTGCATGTGTGTATGTGATGTGTGAGACTGTTCTGTCTGCACGTTTTTTGCACCTCTATGTATGTGTTCTTCTGTGTCCATGGCTGGCGTGTGTCTTCCATCTGCATCTGTTCTTTATGTGTATGTGTATCCTGTGTGTGTGTCCTGTATTGTCCTCTGTGTGTGTGTCTGTCCTCTATGTGTGTTTGTCCTCTGTGTGTCTGTTCTGTGTGTGGGTGTATGTGCCCTCTGTGTGTCTGTCCTCTATGTGCATGCGTTCTCTATCTGTTGCAGAGCTGGGTCGGCTGGGGCGGTCTGCCTCTACCTCTGGGGTGCGGCAGGGGGGCACTAATGTGCAACGCCAGTGCAGCCTGCCACCACGGGAGGCGCTAAGCCAGGTGAGTGTGTCCCTGATGCCAAACAGAAGTGCCCCAACCCAGCAATTTGTACTATTTACCTCATCCTTAATGCTTTCGATCCCAGGCAGGATTGGGATATTGAAAGGATTAGCAGCTAAATAACTGTTTGTTCAGTCTAATGTTACTCAATTTATGATTTTTCCTTTCCTAAGATTTGAACCTGACAGCACCTGGTTATAAGTACAGATGACTGACACACAATTTGGCACACAATATGTCTGCTGTTGGGTTGTCAGAATCTGTGAATTGCATCCCTGTTACAGGATGGTTTAAAGTAACTCGCTCTAGATTAAGGTAATTTTTATGGTCAATGAATACCTGTTATTTTTCCTTCATTAATTATGAATTTATAAAATATTTAATTTTAAATTCTGTTAATGAGACTGGGCAGAATGTCAAAAATCCAGTTGTGTGTCATTTTTGTAATGCATACAATATCTGAAATAAAAGGAGACAGATACATGTGAAAAGGTGTATTCCCATACAGCCCCCTTTCCAATATAGAGTCCTAAATGCTGTAATATCATTATCTACTGCTCATCATATGACCTCTATACACAACTGTAACATATTGCAGGAACTGTCCTGTGTAACCCAATATGTATTTAAATTCCTTCCTTGGTAATTAGTTTTTTCATAATTTTGATTGACAGTTATCTTGAAGTATTTCTCTTGATATGTAAAAGGTGACAACGTTTACCCACGCTTCATAGTATTATATCCAATAGACTGTAGACCAGAGATCCCATAAACAGTTTGTGTATCAAAAGACGAGTCAGTTCTGCCATAATGCAGTAACTGCTGTTGTGGAACATCTTAAAGAAAATTGCGCAATAAAAATAACCGCATCAGGAAAATACTGTAGAGACAGCGAGCACAACAGAACACGCGATGAAGTCTTTGAATTGCACAACCAATTAAGCCACTGCACAGCCAAAATGATGATAAGATTTTATAAAACCTCCCAGAAAACAATAACGCAGTGTTGTTATAAACAATGGTAACGAACATGAAAACTGAAAATTCCTTGAGCAGTTTCAAATTCAGATGATCTAATACCCACTGCATGCATGTCAACTGCGTGATTTTATTTAGATTTTTACTAATTTTACTAACCTCATTAAGTTTTGTTCAAGTGTTACAGCCGTTTTTTAATCATCCCACTTGTACTGGACCAGCAGCACGCATTTAAAACACGCTATTACTTGGAAAATCACAGAGGCAGAGAAGGGTTGTGTTTTCGCGTCTCCTAATTCCCTCGCTTCCACAGTGATGTGAAAACGTGCTGTAGCAGAGATGACTGGAAACAGTTCTGCTATAGCACGGAACGGTGTTTCGGTCGGGAGGTTAGGCAAGAAATCAGCACTCCACCCACGTAAAGCGAAGAAAAATTTTACCCAGCATAGTCTCAGTAGAAACCGATGACTAGGATCTTGTTAAGGATCTCATTGCCTAGCTGCGTCTAACATGCTGACGCAGTAAGAGCGTGCAGCGGAGACACAGACCGTCTGCCTGTTTGACCTTCCTGCAAAAACAGCTGGAGTGGCAGTAGATCGCGGGGTGCAGTGACACCTGCTGGTGGCTGCCAGTCACACAGGTACTGGTGAATGAATACTGTGCCCTGGCATTAAGGCAACCTCACTGAGCTGCCCTAGTTGGTGATATTGTTATGGGTTTCCTTAATTAGTGTCAAAGACATCTGTGTTGTGAATTAGGGGAATACATTTTTACACATTCGTTATTTATGTCCAGCACAAATTCAGACGTCTAGAATATACTGATGTAGTAAGCGCACCCACATTCTTGAAGAAAAGTTTATGAATACTTTTGTTATTAAACCAGTTTCTGCATTTTTGTAAAACTCAAAGATTTATGTTCTTGTTTTATATGAATTGTTGAGCTTCTAGCAGGCTAATGATCATTCACAAAGTCCCCAGGTCCATATTTTATATAATTTTCTGCTTCATTACCCATAAGCTCTGTTTTATTGCCTTATTATTGCTGTATTTTTTTACATATTTTGTTGCAGAAGTTGGTGTTCATGTTCTGTCTGTAGGAATATGAAGACTTGTAAACACAGTAGATTATGCAACAGGTTTGAAAGAAAAACAAGTGAAGTAAAATCTGGAAAGAGTTATTCTGGGAATAGTTTTGTGTTTTCCAACAGAGCTGAGTGATGTATACAGAGAGGATATAGATCTATAGGTTACTGGATATATAGCTGCTCAAGTTTCCCTTGACATGGGTACTGAATTCAGCGTACACCATAATTGTCCACCATTTTTATTGTCATTCCTGTCTCTTAGCTTACAGGCTATTTACTGTGTTTTCACATAACCGTAACTATTTTTTACCTTGTGCTCTGTAAAACAGTGCTGTGCCCTTTCTTAAGTCTGTTGTGTAAGACTTATCACTAACGCTCAGTTGGCCTGGTGTGACTTCTGTGCTTTGGTGTCTATGAATTGATCTCTTATGCTGTTGCATTTTCCTCATGCCCCCTCCCCTCTGTGCACAGGCCCTCCCACAGGCCGTGCCCCCCTGCACGCCAACGCTATCCCAGCAACAGCAGCAGCTCCATCTGCACCAGCAGCTCAGGCTTCAGCTGCAGTACCAGCACCTGGCCCAGCTAGCGCAGTGCCAGCCTTCGTCCAGCAGGGGCGCCGGCACCACTCCCCCAGCCCAGGGCCAGAGGGACGGGAAGCTGCTGGAGGTGATCGAGAGGAAGCGGTGCCTGTGCAAGGAGATCAAAGCCCACCGGCGGCCGGACCGCAACCTGTGCAAGCAAGACAGCATGCCTATCTTACCCAGCTGGAGACGGACGCCGGAGCCTCGCAAAACGGGCACCCCGCCCTGTCAGCCGCCGGCCGTGCTCTGGGACACCTCCATCTGAGGCAGAGAGGGAGGGTGGTTGGGGGTGGGGGGTGGTGCTGAGGGGAGGAATTGCAAGGGATGAGTGTAGGTCAGTCATAGGGAGCGAATAACAGTAACAGTGTGAGGAACTTGGGACATTGCTGCCTTAGAGAGGAGGATAGGGGTATTGGGGGTGTACTTAGAAAAGAAAACGGAGAGTACACAGCATAGGACCCTGGCACCTTGGGAAGACAGTCCAAAGGGGCCTTAACCCCTCCTACTGGTCCCATAATGAGCAGGTATAGAAAAGGAAAGGAAGAGGAGGGGACTAATAGAGGAGGAAGAGAGAGACCAACAGGAAGAGCAGAGCAGAAGAGAAGCAAGTGTAGGCTGCTGCCATGGGAGGAGAGAGTCTCCTTAACTCACAAGAGCCTCACACCATCTCTGTACCTGCAGGCCAGTGTTGAGGGGGTTGCTACATGTAATGTGAAAAGACCGAAGATAAAGGAGCAGAGTTTCGGGTGCCAGGGTCAGGGCGGAGTCCACCAGGAGAGAGATGGAGAGAGAGATGGGTGGGCGGAAACTAAGAGCTGCGTATTGACAGAGCGTGGATGGAGGCAGAGATAGCTTAGCTTCGCTTAGCTGGGTTCACACCAAGAATCTTTACAACTCTACCTTCTTCTAAAAATATTATCTACTGTACATCTCCTGCTGCTACAAATGATGGAGCAATCAATTGAATGTCTGCAAAAGAGGAGGTAGGATTCAATGAGGGTCCAAAGATAACAGAAAAGAGAACGTGTGAACTTTAAAAAGGTACCACTCTCGCCTTCATTCATTCCAGTTTTGTTTATGCTGGTCAACACCGCTGCCGACATCCACTCTGATCAAGGGCTTGTATCAGCTAACCCACAGTCAGCAACAGTGGCCCCGCCAGAGCCCGGCCCTGCCTCAGAGACAAAGAGGGATGGAAGGAAGGAAGGAAGGGCTCTGAGAGAGCCGGCGGTCAAAAACGTGCCGCGTGAGGACAGACGTAGCTGGAACGTATCCATCGCTTAACAGACGAGCAAACAAGTGCTTTTCCGTAGTTTACTTTTTTTGTACAGAGTCGTCAAAAGCCTTCAGTCAGCTTGATTGTAATGATTGAAGTAGTGTGTGCCAGGTAACTTCTTTCAGTAGAGAGCTGATGAATGTTTTTTTTTTTTTTTACTTTACATTTGGAGATGGATTCTGGGCATGATGGGAAAATCTATTTAAAAATATTGGGGATAGGTATTTGATGAAGTTCCCAAGAACTAAATAAATTTATTGTGGGATTTGTGGTAAGAGAGAAGATTTTAAGATTTTAAAAAATAGCAGTGATGCTTTAGGGAAATAAGACAATGTGGGGAGAATCTGACGTAGTGAATTAACAATTAGAAATGGACATTTCATTAATAGACTGACAAACCCTCTCAAAATAACCAAGGAATCACCGCCAATACAGACATGTATCTTTCCGGTATGAGTATTTTGTAATTCAAAGTAGCAATCTGAACAAAAAATTACAGGCATTAAACATTTATTCAGCATGGGGTGGGTGACTTCCCATAAGATTCACTCTGCAATATCATGGCAGAGTTACCATGTTTGTAACAATATTACACCTGTGTTACTAGGACATTATACTTAGATGACCGTTTGACAATATAGAAAAGAAAGACCCGTTATTTTAATTTAGGCTGAGGACACACACTCTGCAACTTATTACATGTATAATGTTTTATTATTCTATATATATATATAGTATAATTATGTTTTTAAATTACTTATTTATTATAGGAGATGGCTAAATGAATTTTGAGTCAAATATTGTCATATGTACAAATACAATTTAGAACGTATTGAACGAATCTTCAGTAAATGTATTGCAGAGTGTCTCTTAAGTGATTGTAATTTAAATTTATATATATTGGACTTAGTGTCTGTTGTATGACTTTTTTAATATACTTTGAGAACTGTGGTATATATGGTATAAGAGTTTTCTTCAGACAGTATGTGATGCTGACACACATTATACATTACAGACACTAAATTATTTTGGTAACATGACATGTTAATGCCGCCCAGTAAACACGCTCAGATCTGCTGGTATCAGGATGTGCTGCGAGACTGCAGGAATGCGATCATGTAGCCACAACACAACATGGTAGGGACATTTGGTGACAGCTGACACACATGCGCAGTGTTGAAGCAGTACAGGAACATCCAGACGATCTGCAAAGCAAAGCAGATTAATGCCATGCGGCAGCCTGGGGATTCAGAGCTCCACTTCTCGCTTCGGGAACACTGAGAGCGAGTGCCATGGAGCTTGTGGTGTGTAGCAGACATGGCCTGTGTGTGGAAAGCCTTACGGAGCATGTGTGCGTGTGCACATGTGTATCTTTGTGTGTTTACATGCGAGTATGTGTGTGGGTGCAGGGTATGAACATTGCTGGTAGTTTGGGCTGGCGCAGGTTCTTAAGGATTTGGTTGGATACTCCAGATTGAGGCTGAAGCACTAAGGTACACACACACACACACACACACACACACACACAGACACAGTGTGATTACTAACTGCCTTGCTCCAGGCCCTATCCTGGCAATGCCGTTAAAGTTAAAGCAGTGTGTATGGGGAAAGGGGGGGGGGGGTTGATTGTATTTGGACAGGTGCCATTCATTCAATGCATTCATGTTCCTCTGTGAGTGATAGAAGCTTGGATTCCCTACTTGTTCACCCTTCCCTAACATTACACTGACATCGTACTGAAAAAGGAAACGCTGGATGAACTCCTACTAAAATATATGTTAGATTAATGCATAGAAATACACAAGGAGTATATTTAAAATATATATATATATATATATATATATAAATATATGCCATATGTTGAACTATATTTAAAGTATATCTATTCCTGTCACATTTGTATATCTGATTTATGCACATATTGTAGCATTTAGGCCAACATCCCAATGATTTAATTATGTTACATGCTCATTTTCTACAGGGAATCTAGCATCACTATTGACGACGGGCACACAGTGCTATACTGTAAGTGTAAGCTGAGAGCCTGATGGCGCTTCTGAGTTGACGGCACTAAGGCACACAAACTAAACCATCTGACGTATTTTCTTTGCGCAGAGATCCCTTTAAAGTCATTGCTATTATTTTCTACACGTGTATGTATTATTTTTTGAATAAATTGCTAAAAGTTTCCATTCGATATGGTTTGGAATGTTGGATATTTTGATTGTATCTTTATGATTATTGTTAGAGATGAAATAATAACACCTTATTTTATTGTCATTGTTTTATATATATATGATTCTTGATTCTAAAAGGGTTTACATTTGTATTAACAGTTCAAAATTGTACAAGTGAAAATTGATTATTGATTAGTAAATAATGGAACCAGAAGGGAACATCCCAAAGTACTGCAATAAACATGAAGGTGTTCAGTCTGAATGTGGTGGTGGAAAATTTTAGTTTTTTTTTTTTTTTTTGATGGACAGCTGCATTGCATAGTGACTCATCAATCATTCTGTTTCATCAAGTGCAAATTATTCCAGTATAAAATAAATGTATCTCAAAATTTATATGTGTTTGCCTAAATAGCCAAATCAGTATTTGTCAATTTTTTTTTTTTTTTTTCAGACTGGTGGCATGTTTATAATTTGTTAATTAGAGTTTGTTAAAAAAAAAAAAAAAAAAAAAAAGACAAAACACAAATTCCACAGAATAATAACAAGGAAATGAATATAAAGAAATGGGCTGTGAGAAACACACGCTCGCTGACATGTTGAGGTGTAGGCTATTTACTAGTGTGTTTATTTGTACGTGTTGTAATATAAGTTCTGTTTATTCTCAAGAAATAGCTAATTGTTTGGAGACATTTATTCATTTAGACTTGGCAGCATTTCTGTGCCAACTTTTTGTATATGCCACTGTAGGTGTTTAAGGCCCAGTTCTGTCAAATTTTGTGTAGGAAAAAAATTGCCATAACTAGATAAATTTTGAGTGAAAATGCAAACCTGCCTGTTCGGCAAGTTCAGCTGGGTGCTTTTTTCCTTTTTCTTTTTTTCTTTTTTTTTTAATCCTTTTCTGAAAAGTGGGTCTCATTTAAACAGACCAATGGCAATTTCAGTGTGGTTTCAATCTATCAATCAGGGTTAATGATTGCATATATTCATAATTGTCATTAACACACTCAGACTGTCTTGTTAGTTCACTTCTAAGAGAAGTATATGCTTAATGCTTTTATTATAATTCTTTTAAAAACAGCTTTCTTGTTATTACATAAACTAAAAGGCTCTGGGGGGGGGGGTCTTTAAAATAGTCAGTTGTTAGTGTAAAGGTGCCATCTGGTGGTTGGATGTTTATTTAAAGTTGCTGTTTTGACAAGTACTGTAGTGTTTCTTTTATTTTACTTTTTATTTTTATTTATTTATTTATTTTTTTTTTTAACTTTTTTTGGACTATTTCCCAAAGGTGCAAGTTCAAATGGGTGCTTTTATTTTCATCAGTATTTAGTTCAGACCTCAGACTGCCATGTCAGTAGTGTTCTTTATATGGACTGAAACTGTTGACTGAGTTCACAGGTAGCCTTCAAAAGACGTGGACTCTGTGACAACAGTCCTCAGTTCCTGATTACTGCATATCTGAATATGAGAATTAAAACAAAGTACAAAAACCATTTCAAATGGTAGAAAAAACATAGTTTAGCTTTTTTACATGCTGTAAATTTTCTGACTTGCTCTAACTGTGCCTGCTCAAGTAATTATATACAGAGCTTTTCTTAGAATATTGGTAAGACAACTGGTAAGGTAACTAATGTAAAGCACAGGTTAAATATTTAATTGTTATGGCAAACTCTTGCATTAGGTACTTGTGACCACAGTTTTTCTCTTTTTAGGGGCCAGGTACAGGGTTAATCTTGGGTGATCACTTAGCTGTTTGTTCAGTTGGCTGTTCATTCAGTTGGCTGTTCATCTCTGGTTCCACTGTTACTGGGTGAAGGCATAATACATACTGATTCCCTAAATCTATAATTCTGACTGTATCTTTTATTTAAGTGCATTAAATAGTAAATTGCAAAAATTGTTTATGTGTGGCAGTATGCCCTTCAGGGGAGAACTATGGCTAAAGGGTCAAAAGAAAGAATGATTATTATCATAGATTTTCAAAAGGGTGAAAACTGATTCATCAAGCTTTGAATTTAATAAACTGTCTGCAGCTATTAACACACAAAAGCTATTAAATTAAAAATATTGTCATGTTTGGAACTGTGATCATTTTTCCCACTGATTTTTAAATTATAAACATGGGTTAATATACACAATCGTGTAAACTCCATCATCCATTTAGTTTGATTAATGATATGTTGCTTGTCATCAGAGGTAACTGATGTGATAGATAGGCTGCCTTAGGTATGAAAACACATCTGCCTCTAATGAGTTATTCTGATAAAAATCTGAATGGTCTCCCCTGTTTAAAATGCTGATGACTGATGACATTGTTGGCTTTGAACTGCTATCTTGGGATCAAGGTTTATTGACGAGTTGTTGAATGGAGACCTGCTTAAGTGATTGCCTTGAACGTATTCATCTTTAATATAAAGTGAAAGGACATCTATGGATTGAACAGTTGTAGAGTGCTGTTTGTGAGTATAAATATTTCTGTGTGATGTTTTTTTTTTCACTCCTGTGTGCCACATGTGAAATACAGTCTATTCTGCCATAGCTGGCCTAGTTGTCAAAACTATATTCTAAAAGTCTGCAACAAGTTTGGTTTACATTGAGGGTAACTGATCATGTTACCCAAGTGACTTTTATCATTCCTGTTGTAACAGACAAAGGGCTTTCTAAATGAATGAACTGTCTAGTAAAGACTAATAAAAATGTTGAATATTGACATTATGTACAAACGTTCAACTGAATACTTCATGAGATGAATTTATTTGGCTAATTTCGATCAGTATCAATGACAGTTGCACGAGTAGCAGAATCTGTACAGATGTAATATTTACTGTCAGTATAGTGCCATAGCTGGTATTCGCTGATAAAGCCATGCAATAAATTTGATATTATGCTCGGTTCCTGGACAGTGCCAAACTTTAAATCTTTTTCTCATTTGGTCCAGACCTCATGATTGAGCAGAAACAACACATTTCTTTAAATAAATAGTACAGGTTTATAATAACACGGTGTGATACTTTCTGTAATTGTTACAGTGCTAATTCATGTTGTCTTTGGAATCGGGGTACAGCAGGGTAACCACTTAGTTTAGGTTTTGCGCCTCACACTACAGGTGGTCAAAATCATATGAGAGTTTCCTGGAGAAATATCATATATGGCACTGTTTGTGATGACAAATGGACACAGCTGTATCTCAGAAGCTAATACTACGAGTCATATTATCCCTAAATAACTGATATGTTTGTTAGTATAAGCTTGAAATAAAGCTTTTGAAGTGAAAATGTTTGTATCTACTGATTGTACTGTGCACCAAAAAAGCAATATGACTGGGTTTCTAAATGCAATACAATTTATAAGTTAATACAAAGAACGTGGAGAAGACTATGAATTATACATACGTCATCTGATTGGCAGAATGAAAAGCAGTGGGCGGAGTGTGGGGTAAACACATGAAACACGATCAGTACCTCAGCAGGTATGCAGTCCTGCTGTGGCCAGTTTTCAGACAAGAGAAGAAGTGTGACAGAATGAAAGTACACAGGAGGGGAAAACATTTGTAATGGAATTGGCCCTTTTTTAAAAACAAAAACGGCTATTTGCTAACGAGTGGAGGAAGCACACTACCGAGTGCGCACTTCTCACTGAGTATTGATAGCAAATAAAAGAACTGATTTAAAAAATTGTGCAAAAAAAATTATCAGTGAACAACTGCATAGTTGCCATTTTAGTACCTTGATTTGGTGTTTGGCGTATTATGTATTTAGTCAAATTACATTGCACTGGATTATTTTCACAATTTTTCACCTTTCTCAAAAGTACCTTGCATGAGATAATGAGATACAGTTCTGCTCTGCCCACCCAAGCATGTGCTGTACTTTTCCCCAGTATGATACCTGCTGTTTCAAGTGCCTGCCTTTCAGACATGTAGATATTGATTCCTGTCAATTCTGAGTGAAATATGCCCTCTGGGACCTAAACTGAACAAGTGGAGCCTCGTGAGAAGCTTCATGCATTGATCTGCATCTCAGCTGTACTCTTTTTACCATGAGACCTTCTTGTCTGATAAGTGGAATCCTGTAGTGCTGACAAACCACTAGAAATGCAGGATGGCCAATGACCTTCCCAGGTCAGCAGTCAGCAGGGCTGGCTGTTCAGGCTGGCCTAATCAAATCCATTGTCCCAAATAAAATCCTGGGGAAGTTGTACTAATTGCAGTTAGGCCAGTTCATTAATCATGACCAAACAGGCAAAAATTTGTTAATTATTCTATAATATCATTATTCCACAAAAAACAGTTTCAGCTATTTCTAAGTCGTTTATTTGACACAAATTCACAATATACTTCAAAAGTATCGATATCTAGTTGAAAGTCGTTGATCATCTTTTAAGAGCTCGGTTTACGAGGTGCTAATTAATTGGTAAATTGAAAAACACTTAAATATGTTTAACAGACCCAGCCTAATAAACATTTAAACAGTCTGAAATATGCATACAGTATAGTCTCCCGTTGGAGGCTCATTTTCTGTCTATGAAAGCAAAGGTTTCTCGTGTTTCAAACTAATTAAACAGTATGTTACGTGTAACCGTCTTGCTTTCTCCATCCGTTCGATCGACTGTTCTGCACCTAAATCATTAAAATATATCGACGACAGTACAGACGAGTACCAGGTGTACAGTACAGCATAAATTTGGACTGTCAACATCCGGAACACGTATTTGTCGTCCCATCGCAAAACAGAGCGAAAGCTGGGAAAAGGCAGCTTACTACAGCGTTAATTTACAAATGCAAGGAGCTTTAACCCTTCCACGACCACGAGAATGAGGGACCGAAACAACTTGTTATAATAAATATGTCACATGTAAAAATCTGGTTAATAAAGCTTAAAGTTAAAATGTCTTATTGTTACGATTTCTACATTATCTGTAGTGTTAACACTTTTATGCAACTTCTGTCTGCACGTGTCTTCTATGTACCATGATGACAGACGTCTATGCTATGTTTATAAACAAACAATCTGTTTACACATTGGTTATAAGTGTATTTTGTCACACGGATAAAATCAGAGCTTTACTCTGTCCTATATTGTGATTTTTAAACAATCTGCAGTCAGCGTGTCTGTAGTGAAGCGGTCAATATGGCACACATTGCAAAAGAGACCGCTTATCATAATGTTCTCGTATTAGCTTTTAGCCAGTTAAACTTTACAGTAGATAAGCAAAAATGTTGTCAAAACTCCTAATGATGAGCATTCACATATTGCATCTTTAAAGTATCGAAACCCATTTACTTTTCCAAGTGATTAACAGTGAAATTATTGTGATGCACCAGTGTACGTTTCACAAAACCCATGAAAATTTGTAGTCAGGCGCAAACACGTGCTGCGGACGAAATCCAAATTGCAATATTAAGCGTTTGTAATTCATTTGTGCAAGAAATGGAGAAGTAACACGCTAGCAGGTGTGATGTGACCAACGATATGTCGTCGTCTGCGTGCGACCGCTCGCTCGCTCGCTCGAGAGAGAGAGGGGCGGAGTGTGGTGTGGTGGGGTGGGGTGAACAAAAATCTGACTTTAAAAACCAGAGTGCTCTACCGCAGAATCGCTCACTATATTCTTTGCATGTGCGACAGTTGGACATATTCCGATGTTAACAGATTTTTTTTACTGAATTGAGTATCGGCTGTTCATGCATTAAGTGAATACAATTGCGAAACGTATTATTTTCTTACACCTGAGTTTTTCTTTTTTTTTTCTTCTTTGTTTTTGCTTTTGAAGACGAGTTTTCTGAATAATAACCCGATCGAATCAGGTACATACCGGCTTGGTTAATCTGGGGTTTCTTCAGAAAAAGCAAAATGGCAAAGGATAAGGATACGAAAACCCGCAACGATGCTCTTGACGACTGGAAGGAATTCTTCTGGAACCCAAGGACGCACGAGTTTTTGGGCAGGACGGCGACCAGCTGGGGTGAGTGAAGCGGCAGTATTCGTTGGCTCAATGGGCACCCCCCCCCTTGCCCTCCATGCTCTTGCTGGTTCTTGAGTCAATAATGATGCATGAACATTAAATTCACGTAGAAAATTTACGTTGTGTTGTTTTCATCTCCAGGTAAATACCAACTCTATAAACATATATAGGTAAGAATTTTTTCGAAATAAAAATAACATCAAACAGTACAATTTAACTGCAATTTTATAATAAAGTCGCACATTTAATGCATTCTTATTCGTTTGATACAAAGCAGATTTGTTTTATTCCAAGCAAGTGCATATTGTATAATTATTTATACACACGTTTATCTGTACACTATAGGTTCGAAAATCCTTGTCCGTAACGCAACTTTAAGTAGTTCTAGGATGGTGCCAACAACAGCCAGCGAGTTACATCGGCACAGTTTTCGTTTATTTATACATGCGCTGTGTCTTTATGTTATCTTTAATGAAAGAGTTAAATGATTCTTACTATACAATGTTAAAATAAATTTTAATACAGACTTTGCTATAAATCAGAGTATAAGGCCTAAATAGTTTAATGGGGAATCAGTTTCCATTCAAGCCGCTCTATTCTTGACTCTGCTGATATCTTCCAATAGGAGAATATTACCTACATGAAACGGAGCGCTGTAGGTTCACCAGTATGACTAGATAAACAAATTTTGCAGGAATATGTACCCGCCTTCTAAATTTATTTTGTACACGCACGCGCGCGCGCACACACACACACGACAATGCAGGCACTCCCTTCTAAAGTGTCGTCGAAAGTTCATTCGACTGTCAAATTGACATCATTCAACGAAGTTCTTAGGAAGACCTCCTTTAAAACATAATACCGGATAGCGAAACCACTTGTTTGTATGCTTTAAGTGTGTGCTAGTATTTAAATTTGTCTCGAATGTCCTCTACCATATGGTTTTCACAAGGATAAAAACAAGTGGTTCGTTAGATAATGTATCAATATACTTTGGACCTTTCTGAAATATAAAGGTATCGGTAATGTTTATCCATAGTACTGGTAAATGCGTGGTATCATCTATAATATATCCCATTTATATAAATCAGTCATTGAAAAAATATGCACCTTTAGAATCGTAACAATTGTAATGACATTGACGCGCTTAGTGTGAGTTAATCCGACTGGGGAATTTGTATACTGTAACTCCATCCCCCGCTCCAGATTCGTGAGTGTAATTCAGTGCGGATTTTAATCCTCATTTAATGACATCGCAGATGAAGAAGTGCAAATAAGATGGATCGGTTTACACATACTATGTCACCTAAATAACCCATATATTTTTCTTTTACTTTAAACCGTCACTGTAAGAATCTTCCATTCTTCCTCGTTATCTAGTTAAACTAGAAACCCCATCAGAAGGCCAACGTTTATAACTGTCATTTTAAAATATAGTTATTTCTTCCAAGATCTGTAGAAACCGATAGTCACGAAAAACACACTGACAATAGAAACTTGTATTTGTTATATTGTGTATCTCTCAATTAAAGGCTTGAGACCTAGTTTGTTTTATTGATTTTCAACTGAATAATTGCTTTCGAAAATATATTAATTGAGTTTGAAAAGAATGTTATGAAGTAACAGAAAAAAGGTAAGAGAAAATGTATTCAGTAACGAAACATGATCAGATTAATTGGGGACTTGAATAATGTATGCGAAAGGTATAATTGATCAGTACGGAAGAGGAAATGAATTGAGACAGGCTGGGGAAGATCAAGAGGTGACAACGTTAATATACTACTGTGCATATGGCAGATGCACATGCCAGTGTTTGTGTGTTTGTTTGAAAATTATTTGTATATCGTGGGAGGGGATGTAGAACACCCCTATGACAATTAAGATATTTTTGCAAAACATTCTACACTTCAAATGCGAATAACCTCATAATCAACAATTTAATGTTGGGACTATGTTTCTGTCCAGTTAACAACAAAATGTTACACAAATCCGCACATTATGTTACATTTTCTTCTATATGCAGACAAAGATTTAATAATGAAACCGACGTTGAAACGAAAAAATGCAGACGATAATTTTAATTAAACAATGACGTCTGCTGTAATTAACCGCTAACGCTTGTTGGGTCGATCCTTGTTTTTGTTGTCTTTGTTTATATTTATACGACATACAGAGTGAACACAAGACAACCAGAAATAGCTGAAAGTACACTTGAAGTACTTAATTTGCTCTCTAGAGATTATTTGTCTGAAAACGGTATAGCGCAAAGACTTGTCCATAAATCGAAATTACGGTATGAAAACTCAAGAAATATTATGGTGAAAATCTGTAAACTGGGATTATAAACCGGAAAGATATCACAATGACAAGTCAACTAAAGAGCCGAAATTCACAGCATTCGTTCATGGCATCTGTTGCTGTTAAAATTTGCTTTGAAAGGCAGTTGATAAGGTTACTGTTTTTAGAGAGTTTCTTTACCCCAAAAGCCTTAACTCTGTTAAAGAGGACACACCGAGGACTATTACCCTGGTTAAGCCTGGCTTATAAAAGATTAATAATTTTTGCAGAAGAGAATAATTTCGCCGCTCATCCACAGCTGTGCTGTCATCAATGGAACAGACATATGGCGCTTTTCACCCGGCACGCTTTAATCATGCTGAAGTACGCTGTATCGCGCTGACAGAGTTCGGTTTCACAAGGAACAGCACAGGTCACGTTTTCCTTTGAACAGGTGCAGCTAGGAGAATGGCCTTGCGTAACGTGGTGATGTGCAGTTAATACTATGCCAACTATGATGAAAACAGACAGCAATACGACTGAACACGATCGTTGTTCAACAAGGAGTAGTTGTAATTATTATATTCATATATGCAATATATGCACAGTTGTATACAGCACAGCTGTATATGTATATAATTAAGAAGAATATAATTTATACATATATATGTGTTTGTGTGTGTGTGTGTGTGTGTGTGTGTGTGCACGTGTATATATGTATTA
This sequence comes from Chitala chitala, assembly GCA_025773905.1. Lineage (NCBI taxonomy): Eukaryota > Metazoa > Chordata > Actinopteri > Osteoglossiformes > Notopteridae > Chitala > Chitala chitala. The sequence continues at coordinate 16,396 of JABJVR010036781.1, forward strand.
TATATATTATGTATATAATACTTATATATAAATTCATTGAGCTAGTTTGCATTGTTAACTGAAGTTTGAAAGCCAAAAATTACACAAGCTATTCAGTCAAAAAATATAAATGGTGCCTGCAGTCCAGGAAAGGAACATACTAGCCACTGTAATCCTAGCATACAGAGCACAGCCAATCGGACACTGTACAGTAAAGGTCAAGTAAACGTGCAGAGAAGTGGCCAAGTATGATAGTGTTTTACAGTTTGTCTAGGGTGTGCAAATAACCTTCTAGGTGCTGGATTTTTATGTCCAGCACCTAGAAGGCAAAATTATATCCCGGCATCAAGGTCTAGTATGTTCATAGGCATTGGGTCAAACATATGATTATGTGAGTGTGGGGCTACTGTGTAAATTACTCTGTACATATGTGCTCGTAAACTAAATGCTTTCATTACACAAAACAGCAACAACAACCTTAAACTTCCTGTCTCTCAGGTAATCTGTGCATTTAAGTACAAATTGGTCGGACTGGTTGAATGGTCTCACACTGACACAAATACAGAAATACACAATTCATGCTGACATGCTATTAACAATGCTGTTTTTTCTGTCATGCACATCTAAATGTTTTAAACATTTTATAATAATGAAAACCACATAAAATATAACACAAAAATCCATTCACCTCTGAACATAAGTTTTCAAATTTTATTAAAGAGCTTGTCATAAGAAATGGTGCATATTTGTAACAAGGGCATAAGCTTGGGCACAAGCTTATGGAGATTCTGGGTCACCCTGGTATAACAGTGCCCTTCTCAGCCTTACTGGGGGGTCCAAAGGCTTACAGAACATGGCTTGGCCCCAGTTTGGCTGTAGAAGCAAACTGAAGGGTACACAATCAAGCAACAGACCACCTTGGGAACTCCACTGATTTGCACAAGGTTCACTTCCTATAGAGTTTCACATGGCATTTGGAAGCAGTGAGGCTGTATGTAACAATTTTTTTCTACCAAAAGGACAAAAAGGAAGAGGGAGGTCCAAAAGCAGAGGTTTAATGATAGAACATGTCAACTGCAAGGGAAAACCAAAAGGCAAGGTCCAAAGTAAACATACAGTACACTAACCAGAAGCACTAGACACATGAACTTGGACCAACAATGCACAGGAGTAATACCATGAGATCAGGGGAACAAGGGGAACAGAACAGATAATTGAGGGTATACAGGAACTTAGAAATAGTGAACACAAACATAAGTCTAACTCAACAGACAACCGCTAAAAATCCAACACAGCTACACTACTAAAGCAGAATTCAGGCAGTAGAACAGAGAAGACATGAATAGTACCTAAGGACAAACCAAAAAACAAGAAACCAAGAAACCAGCCAAGACATGAAACATATATATCACAGAAAGACTAGACAAGGTAGAGATGACCAGACATGACCAGACTTGTGACAAAATACACCTACGGCTGAGTCTAGATGTTCCTATGGCACATGAGAATCACTGCACTGAATTACCAGTGCAACACTTTAGAAAAAAAAATACACTTATAAATCACATTGCATAGTATAATAAAGTCAAAACTACTTGACTAAAGTCATTTCAATACCATCTCCCCTTTGTAAATGATAAGGCTACAAAGTCACAGCATGAAAAGAAATAGACTTGTAAGTTGAAGGTTTCCAACACATTTCCACTGACTGTTGCATTCCTGCACAAAAGGTTCAAGCTTCAGTAACTTCAATATAACATCCACTGTTATAAATGTGTCACAATATATGTATGTGCAGACTTTTGCCATTACAGGCGTTGATAAAAAAAAGGTCAAAGCCAGTTATGCAAGAGACTTCAAATGGCAATGGAAGAACGACAAAAACAAAAAACAGACTCTAATGGAAATAAAAACCCAGAATGACTTACAACTGCTCAAGGAGAAGTCAACCTAAGAGGTGGAGTTTGCAATGAAATGGGTTGCTACCTCAGACTGTCATAACAAAATAGGTGAAATGGAAGAAAGTTTTACTGTGGTGGGTTGGTGCCCCACCCTGGGTGTCCCCTGCCCTGCGCCCTATGTGCTCTGGGATGGGCTCCAGGTTTCCCCGCGACCCTCACCAGGAATAAGCGGTTAATATAATGGATGGATGGATGGAAGAAAGTTTTAGTTAAGTAAAAATGTCTTTTATTGTCAACCAGGTGAAAATACACAACACTAATGAATGCTGTCCTTTTTTCAGTAAGAGTGATTGAATCATGATTTACAATCTATTCAAATTGATGCTTCAGTTGGATTTAGCACAAAGTACAATAAAGTAAAGCACTAAAAATGTCAATTCAGAGGATGTCATAATTAGTTGTGGTTAAACATTAAACACATTTTTATGGATGGATTGTAACATATGTATGTTTTCTCAAGATTTCTCTTTTCCTCACTCTGGTGTCATCGTCCTCTAGTCTGGTGTGCTCTGTGATTTTTAAACTATGTGGTCACGTCAAACCGGTTTTATAATTACTTGCAGGTTTTGTGACATGAGGCTGTGTTGCCCTGAGATGCATTTTGCTTTATACTGTTTGCCTGAAGTTCTGTGGAATTTTGACACTATATTAAAGTGTCTAGTTAGGAGAAGTCCTGCAATCCATGCAGTAGTTGTCACCATTGGAATCAATTTTCATTTAATCAGCACACCAAATTAATGTTTGTCAAAGAGTTATTGTCAATGTAAAATTTTTATTGACCTACTTCATGGCAGCGCTGTGGAGTCAGTACACAAAGCCTTCGAGTCCAACTCCTCATAAATGGTACCACCATATATGTATATAATATACAATGTTTTTTAATTGAAACTTTGTTTTCAATCCATGGATTTATCTTTATTTATTCCTGATAACAATGCACTTTCCAGTTCCAAAGCCATCCAGAAATAGCCCCATACATGCCCGTCTGTTCGTGCTGTGAATGTAAAATGTTCGTGTACTCGTATTTACATGACGTTGGCTTTTAGTTCAGTTACTCGCTACACTAATTTTGCTTCTTTATCTATTTTGGCAATTATCTTAAGAAATAGACAATGGATTTATCTTGTTGGGTTTCAGGCAATCCAAGACAGCCAGTGGAAAAATATATTGAAAGGCGCTTCTGACGTGAAAGCTGCAGACGGATTTCAAACGGGGCGGCATATGCCGACGCAGCTGTGTTTGACTGCCGACTAGTCGTGTGGGGGCGCGTTGGCGATTACGTCTGGACATTTTGGACAAAATCCTGCAAATATATACAGTATTAGATATAGTTGCTTGACATGCTACGGTTTTACTGCTTCTTATTTTGAAGTGTGATACAGTAGGTAATGTGATTGAGCATTAGTAGTGGAAGGGTTAAAACTCAAAATGTGACATGATAAAATACCGTATACATATTTGAAACGGTTACTATTTTTCCATTTTTATTACTTTAACTTGGACATAATCTTAAAACGTGTATTTATTTACATACTACTGTTTCTCTTGTACCGTTTAATAAATAAATTTGAGTTGAACGTTCTCCATAATATGTCAGAAGTTGCACATTTACCAACACAACATTTTCTTGAGGACAGTACCAGCTGCTACACCACCTGTTACAAACTCTACACCACCTGCCCCCCTCTGGCACATTATCAGACCCACATTCGCCGCAAAATTAGGCTACATCTTTTGGTAGATAATTCTCTGAAATCACGTCGTGCTTTTTCAGTTCTCCACGAGCAAACGTATAACCAGTTAAAAACGTATTTGTGGGTATTTAATTTTAGTAGGTTATATATACATTTTTTGGTTATTAAAGGAGAAGTCTGATTTAATCAAGTCGTAATTTATGATCAGTAATCAGTATGAATGCCACCTGAACTTATTTTGGTACATGGTTATACTTCGTGCGTGTAATATCTCTGGCCGAAACACGATATTCGAAAGACATAACCGGTTTAGGGGTTAGTGGTTAAATCGGATAATAAATTAAAACAAAACGACAGCAATCGCATTAAACCAAGAAACGGCCGTTGTTTCAAAATATCTTGTCTCCAGCTAAATGTCTCCAATATTATTCACTTACACGGATTGGTTGCTAAGGACGTATAGAATAAATGTTATTTGGAAAAGAAGTTGGTCCTGTTGCATTGATTTAACATTAAGCATTTTAACGTACAGGTTTTGCCTAGATTTGCTTTATTGTGTCGTAAGACATGTAATAAGAAATATAATTTCTGTAGCAGCTTATTCCGTTTTTAGGTCTATAATTGAGATAACCTTATTGCTGCGTATGTTGCGTTTGTCATATGGTGGACAGCAGGTGTCCTAACTGGGAACAATGACTGACGTCATAGAGGCGTTTTAACTCTTGCGCGCGAAGACTTTGTGTGCAACCGCAGCTGGATACTACGGTAACAGAGAAAATTCTAAACCACCCAAGTCAGTTTTAGTTAATCTAGGCTTTTAGATATTCTTTCATGCATTAAGATATAATATTAGCGAATCAGCGGTGCTGTTTTTATGTTTACAACTTGCACAACCACTACTTTTCAAATAACGACGGTTTGATAACTCCTGCTTGCACATTATTTGTTTATACGATAATGTTTTGGAAGGTCGTTTACACAGACTCTGCGCTTGACCTGTGTTAATACCACTGTCTATGTAGCTGTTGAGATTTAGTCCCCTTGCTGAAGGTTGCACAGTACTCTGTATGGCTGTGTTTTTTTTTCTCCATCATCCTCTGGTCATTTGTAGGTGACAGGGCTGTGTTTGACCGAAGACTTCTGTTTTCACCGTTAGGTCTCATTCTGCTGTTCTACCTGGCCTTCTACATTTTCCTGGCTGTCCTATTTGTCTTCACCATGTACGTCATGTTACAAACCTTGGACGACTACAGACCCACTTACCAGGACAGACTGGCAACACCAGGTACAAGCCAACACATGCGTCTGAAGCACAGGCACAAGCACACACAAACTTTCACATTCATCTGTCTGTGGAGACTTCCTGCTTATGGTATTTTAAATGCAATATTCAAAATGCTATTTACACTCCAGGCAATACTGATTTGGATAAAATTGTATGTGGAGTTATTCGGCAGTATATTGCTATTAATGACAAATTAGCTCAGATGCGCATGCAGTTGCACACACACGCACATCTTGAGATGTATGCATATTTTGATGCAAGCAGAACGTCCGGTGCTCCTTTGACCTCCTTCCATCTTTTGATCCCTCAGGCATGATGATCAGACCAAAGGGACAGGCTCTGGAAATTGTCTATAATATGGAGCACACAGAGAGCTGGGACATGTATGTTCAGGCTCTGGACAGCTTCCTTGCACGTGAGTACAGGGAGCTGAGGGCTTCCCATCTACTGTATGGCTTTTGCCAGCATTTTGAGGTATACACTAGTGTGCTTTACTGATAGCAATTTCAAGAGGTGTGTCTAACGGTGTGTTTTCTTGACACACTTTGGGCTCATCAATACCAATCATCATTTGAATAACACACACACACACCCACATCTTGCCCTCTCACTTTCCAACCCCCTACATCTGCCTTTCCAGCATACAATGAAACCGTACAGGTGCAGACCAATGATGAGTGCCCTCCAAATCGCTACTACACACAGGACGATAGTGGGGAGGTGCGCAATAATCCGAAACGCTCCTGCCAGTTCAACCGCACCATGTTAAAAGATTGTTCTGGCATTACGGACCGTTACTATGGATACCGGGATGGCAAGCCCTGCATCCTTATCAAGATGAACCGGGTAAGCACGGTAGGGAATGAGGTAGTGGGTTTGGGATATCAGTGATGTTGGACACATTGTCCATACTATTTCAGTTACCATGCAGAGTTGTTTTGGTCTTTTTCCCAGAATGTGGTTTAGTCACAACCCATAGAAGGAGTAACATTTTTGTTTTGGATGCTAAAAATTGTTGTTGGCTGTTAGTACAACCACAAACAACAAAAACAATAATAATAATAATAATAATAATAACCAACTAATAATAGAACTGATTTCATTAATACAGTAGTAATAATAATAATCTGCTAATGAAAAACATTTCAGTCTTCCTTTACAGTAACAGTCACTAAATATTTTGTACCCGCCAGGTTATTGGGCTTTTACCAGGGGTAGATGGACAGTCCCCATATGTGACCTGTGCAGCTAAGGTACTCCTTATGCTATTTTATTAATGAAAGTCAGTAGCAAATTTTTTATCTTAATAGTATGTGAAACAGTTAACAGTCACCTCTTCACCTGCAGAAAGAAGACAGCGACAAGATAAAAGAGCTGACCTATTTTCCTCCAAATGGTACCTTCAACCTCATGTACTACCCCTATTATGGAAAAAAGGCCCAGGTAACAGCATGTCCAGACTCCTTAGGCGTGTACATTTATAAGGGTTGCCACTTTGTAATGGCACATGTAGAATATCATGATCTGTAATTTTACACTGGTAAACAGTAGCGGGAGAATCAAAAGTCTCCCACCCCCATTTGTGCTAATGGTTAGCAATTAATTATAAACTGCAGATTATAACTTCTTATTTCAAAGAGGGCATGAAGATTTATGTACCTCTTCAGATGCATTCAGAATGTAATTTAATATTTCAGTGAGGACAATTAAGAATTTTTAATGGTGTGATTTTTTTGGTTACTAAGCCTTTGGTCTGGTCCCTGAGCGAAATGAAGCAGTCAGATTTCTGGCATGATGTCATTCATAAGGAGGACTCATGTATTTACAGAATTCAGATCAGTCCACAGTGTATTACTGAAACTAATACATAAAAGCTTAACCAAGGCATTGGTAAGCAGTATGAAAATAACAGTAATAAAATAGATTTCAGCTCACTTAAGGTCAGATCCATGTCCTTACATGTCACAGGTCTCAAACATACCAGACCAATTGAGAGATGGTGACTTAAGGCCGAATAAACCTCGCTACACAGGGACAACATTAATTAAAAAAATCTCTCACTGCCAGGTGAACTACTCCCAACCCCTGGTGGCCGTCAAGTTCCTGAACATCACGACCAACACTGATGTCAACATTGAGTGTAAGATCAATTCCAACTCCATTGCGCCTGGGAGTGACAGGGACAAGTTTGCCGGACGAGTATCATTCAAGCTGAGGATTGACACCAATAACTAAGCTTGAGGCGCCCATCGTTTTGACACACATTCACATGCATGTCCACACATCGACAATGTCATGCTGGATGCAGAGAACCAGGAACCCAGCATTAGCACCTTCTCGTACCTAACACAAAAACCAGGCAGATGATTACAAATCACTTTCATTCGTTTCGCATGCACCTGGTGTGTTTTTCAAGCTTTCATAGTCCCACTGGTATAACAAATTTTGGAAAGGTCACAAGCAATATTGCTTCTACATGTTTGCTCTGCCTCCTTCCTAGCATGACTAGAACCAGGTACCAATGAGCTGAGGTGCTGCATTAGTTCATCATTTTATTATGTTTTCAAAAATTGCAGTTTACTTGCCTTCCAAACAACATGATCAAAATTAAGGAAAAATCTGAATTCCTGATTTCTCCAATGCACTGAAGGGTGCTGATGTTGGTTACTTTGGAAAGTCTGCTTTAGTGTGGTTCCTTCAGGTGGACTTTCTGATAAAATAACTTGAACTGTTTATATTAGGTTTGCTACGCAGCTGCACATGTTTGTGTGTTTGTTTGAGAACCCTTATATTTAGCAGAACAAGTATATCAGCTACAACAAGCACATCCATCCATACATTTGCTATACCGCCTTATCCGATTCAGGGTCGCGGGAAGCCTGGAGCCCATTCCGGGAAGCACAGGGCGCAGGGCAGGGGACACCCTGGGCGGGGCGCCAACCCACCACAGGGCAACAACAAGCACAATAACTATACATACTGTACACATTACAATATGTGTATACACATACAGTGTATCTGTGTCTATAATGACCCTTTAACAATATGTATCTGTTTACCTGTACTCATAGTACCTTTCTTGTGTCCCATAAGGGGACAGCTGAGTGTTGTAAAGCGATGAGAGAAATGAGGAAGAAGTGTGTTAAACCCTTAGCAGCTTTCAGCACATAATGGTTGCTCACTCTTGGTTTCAGTCAGACCAGAGGTGGACAGGAACAGCAAAATCCCTTGTGCTTATTTCTCTCTGAATGTTTTCTTAAATCCTTTCCATTCAGAGCACTTGTTCTTTTGGTCCTGCTGTGCTGACTGACCGAAGCCCTCAAAACCCAAGGGGACTGTTCTTTAGCAAGAAAAGCAAGTGGCTACCCTGCAGGGCCCCTTGGCAAATCACATGTGAACTGGCAGACTTCACATTTTGTTCTTCCAGTTTCACTTTGATGTTACACGTTTGTGACAGCATTGCTGTGGGAGTAATGAACACACTGTACCTCTGCTGGGGTGGAACAACTGCAGTTTTGAGTATCTGCAAAAGCATATGGTCTTTACACAGAACACTGAGATGGACCTTGAAAAACCGGTCTCTTCCTAAGCTCTCCAAAATGGATAGCTTCATCTGTCTACACACCTGTGTCTTACATTTATTTCTGCATGATTTCTGTGCTTGAGTGTGAATTTGTCTGAAGGTCTTTGACAAGGAAGCATGCAGCAGGGCTGACGACAGTGCAATGGGAGAGGATGCTGGGTTGTCTAAAGCTGTCAGCGTGAATGATCTAAATTATGAGAAGCCACACGTGGAGGCCTCACGTCTAGTGCGCCTGTCTTCCTTTGTTCAGCCTGTCTACATCCATTCTCTTTTAATCTCTCAGATGAGTCTCAGCCTAATCCAGATCAGACACTACACACTCTTTCATCCCCATAGGGCCTTCATTGGCCTTCATTGGCTCTTCCCAAGTCATTACCAGATCTCTTATTGACCCATCCCTCATTCTGTCCCCTCCCACATCATCTCTGGGTCCCCTCTTATTGGCCTGTCACTTGTTTTCTCCTTGTCATGTCATCTTTAGATTCTTTCTTATTGGCCCTTTCCTTTTTATTCCTGTAAGTCACCGACCTGATTGCTCTTTCAGACTGTCTGGGAATTTTCTGGCTTTTTCTTTGTTGTGCACCCTGTCTGTGCCCTTGCTTACCAACTTTAGCTGAACTTTAGCTTACAGTCAACTGTTGTGTCAGTCATGCTCACACCCCAACACACACACACAAACATCAGCATTTTAATTTGGAGGACTAAACTATGGTGTTACTTTAATGCCAATAATGACTATGAAAAATAACACCCAATGTTAAAAAAGACCACTTGTAATAACACTTGACAAATGTTTTTTTATGACAGTATATTAACTCAGAATTAACACATACGTTGTGTTATTTAAAGAAATTGTGAAATGTCAAATCTGCAGAGCTTTATTGCTAGCACAGTCAACATAATGGATGCTGTGTGCACGGGGGTGGGGCACAAGAGGTGTCCTGACAGCTGTCATTGCAATGCCTGGCAACCGTCACCAGCTGGGATTATTGTGAATGTTGTAAAGCTGTGAAATCAGGGTGAATACAGAGATATATATTTAGCAAAATCAATTTTCAAATATTACAGTAAAAATTAAGACCAATATTTTTGTTTTTCTGGGGTGTGTCTTATCTTGTCGTGTAAAATTAACAGCTTCCTTTCAGTCAGAATTCTAAACTTTGAGAACTCCAAAATAAATTTTTTTTTTTTTTTGAAGATTTAAATCTGCATGAGCCTTTGTCTGCGTAAATGATAATTATCAATTTTTTGTTGGTTAATTGTACGTATTCATTATTATCTTTATGTTTTTTTTTGTATGGTTTATGGTTACTGGCCCAAGTTCTGACATGATATTGACAGCATGTCAAAAGGGGATAATTACAAACCATATTGTGCTTTTCTGTCTTTTATCACACCCCAGATTCCTTAACATGCAAACTCTACATTTCCATTCCATTCCACAAGTTTATATCTTATTCTCTCTTAATTGTGTTGATGTCACCTGTTGAGTTTGTTTTCATTCCTAAATAATAATAAGAAAATGGGGATAAAAACATTTGCGAAATGGCAGTAAAGGTAACACTCATCTTATCTTAATTACAATTCCTGTGTCCAAACAGTCATTGTTGATTAGCAGCTGTGCAGATGAATTAGACATTTCACAATAATGTTTGCTTTTCTAAATGATGACAGTCTAAATACAGACATGACTACAATTTTTTTGAGCTATCTGAGACGAAATATATAGACCTTCTTTTTATGCAGCTGTATATATATTTTCTCCCAGAGCTGGTGATTGCAATATAATATGAAATGAAAGTGATAAAGGAATTATATTGACATATTTTTGCCAATTTCCAAAAAAACATTTTTTCAAGAAAAGGTTATGTTTTATATTCTTGCTTCGTAATTGTTGAAAAGAGAATGCAGTAGACATGAAATGTACTTCCTAAGGCAGACAGATAGGTAGCTGTTGACCAATGGTGGTAAAGAACTTATCAGTTTCAATACTTGAAAGGTACACATAATAAATACTAAGTTTCAACAGAACATGCACGTTTTCCATTTTGTTCTTTTGTTATTGCTGTTTATCTTGGTTTTTTAAACCTTGTACTGCTTGTTGAGATTGCTACTGTTAGTCTTATCCTTTCCTGATAAAGTGTTCCAGGTTTTATGTAACTTGTACTATTTACAAGAAGTTGTTTACTTGTAACTTGGTTGCTATGAATGCTACTCCCAGTTTGCATTACATTGAACAGTATGTGTTTGTTGTGCACAAAATGATGACATTGTTGCCTAATTTACCAAATAACCAAATAACTGTTTTGAAGGCAAATCTACATTTAAAAGCAATTTATCAGCAAAAATGCTTTGCACACTTCACCCTCTTGGTTAGAATAAAGATTTTCTTGAGAGATACCTTTTTAAAGTTTAATAAGAATGCAGAACAACCTTTTCTCTAAATCGGCTCTTATTTCTAAGTTGCTGTTTATTTTTTATTTATTTTTGTCATGTTATGTATATTCATTTTACTTGTTTTCACTGTAACAATTATGCTAGCGAGACCAATAAAAAGGGTGTAGAAAACACTTCTTGCATCATAATTGATCCTGTTTGCATTTTTGAGACCTGGTTTTAATTTACAAGTTATTTGCAAATAATTTACAAATATACAAGTTATACAGTATGTATAATAACCATCATCATCATCAATATGCTTAATTCCAATCACTTTTTGAACAGTTATACAACTTAATAAAATGGCATTATAATACATAAAATTGTTAATTAAAATGAAATGGCTCTTTTTGAAAAATCATGCCTTTGAACTCAGCTGAGTCAGTGAAAGTGCACTACGGTCCTCTACAAGATGCCTGAGATATGAGAAGTAGATACACAAGTGCTTTATGGGAAGTGTAGTTCTGGGGTATGAACCAACTGACTGATATTCTTCTCTTATTAATCCCCTTTCAGAAGTCTGTAGCCAATTCTATCAACTCTGAGTGATATACTTCAAGTCAGTTATATTTTTGCTTTTAAAGAGTTTATATACCTGCATGTTATATGGCTTTTTGCAGGGCCATGGACAAATAACCTTCCATTTAAAATCAATGTCTTCTATTTAAACAATGTCTACGGTACTTCTCCTGGCAGAGATGTGTCATGGAGCGAAACATATGAGTGGCATGGTATATATATTTTTTGTATGGAATTTGTGGTGGAATTTCTGAACATGTTGTTCTAACCTGTGAAGCTCCAATCCAATTGGGTCTAATCCAGCTCAGCCCTCCACATGGTCACTCCTCCCCCATGAGAGATAAGTAACATTCACATCTTTTTCAACAATGGACTAAGTGAAACTGAAAGAGGGTTGATGAGGATGAGGAAGGATAGTGGTAAGATGAAGCTGATTGGTGAAAAGTAAAATGAAATGGGAAAGAGGGACAATGACAAGGAGGAGTGTGTATCTCAGGACCAAGCAGGAAGAGCAGTGAAAGACTAAACAGAAGGTGAATTAGAGCGGTTGTTGGAAGTGCTGTTACAGTATTTTTGTTATGCAGCACAGTAACACCATAATGTTCTCACTCAACATAAATTCATGAATACTGCCTGGAAATGAATAAATGCTAGTATTAGCATTATTTTGTTTACTTAGCTAACATCTTTATAAAATCTGATACTGAAAGAAAGATTTTAATACATAGCACAAAGAGCACTGCAGGTTTCTCCATACTTAATAAAGTGTTCTCACTAGTCAGTTAATTACAAAATTACTTTTGGAAACTGAACATTTCACATGTATTATAAGCATCGTGGATAGTACATCTCAGACAACAATTAACACTGTATATTAAAATGTGTGCATTTCATTACTCCTGTATCACTATCAGCCCAAATAAAAACATAAATGGCAAAAAAAGTACTGTGTGATTTTTAAAATGCTAACTGAACACCAATATAAAAAGACATTAGCAGTAGCGTACCCATGTCCATTTTCAATTTTGTCAGGTTGACCTTGATTACATTTTTTCAACTTTCCTAATTTGCCTTGTAATGCAACGCGCTATGGACATTGTGCTCAGTCTGTCATTGCACCTCATTAACCAGCTCAGCGCTTTGGTGCCGAAGGCCATCGGGAGTTTAAATTTAGTAACGCCTTTACTAAGAATTTGCAGTTCTCGTTTTTGACCTCTGTGTTGTGTCTCTTAGAGAGAAGAGGGGAGGAACCTGGGGAGAGAGCAAAGAGGGGGAGAGAGAGAGCAAGAGCATGAAAGAGAGAGAGAGGAAGGGAGAGAGGGGAATGGAAAGAGAGAGAGAGAACGAGAAAGAGAGAGGGGGGAGAGAGAGCAGAAAGGAGAGAGAGGGAAAGTAAGGAAGGGGGAGGGAGGGACACAGAGAGAGAGAGAGAGAGAGAGAGAGAGAGAGAGAGACAGCATGGGATTACACCGCATTATAGGTACTTGTGGGTCTGAAATAGTCAGACCAAGTGCTACCTAAGTAGCTGGCAGTCATGCAATACCATAAATACACATTCAGATATATGTGTAGTCCCCATTACAGTTAAAAAACCTAAGCTTGTTGCCAATGAACATTCTTTATCGAAACACACACACACACACACACACACACACACACACACAAACACATGCAGATGGGGATGGGGGACAAATTAAAGGAAAAAACTAAACGAATGTGTGGAGAAACATTACAAAATAAAAGCAGATGATTCCACACAGGTATACTGCATGGGACAACTGAGCAATGTACATCCACTCGAGCTCTGTGGCATGTACAAAAACACTGACCAGGCCCAGTTGATACTGATTTTGGATCAAGATGGTAAGAGGAAAAGAACTAAGTGACTTTGACAGAGTTTATTGTTGGGGCATGGATGGCAGGAGCTTCAGGTACAAAGACTGCTCAACTGGCTGGTATTTAAATAGGAACAGTGACTAAAGTGACATCGGCAATCAGATCTATGGGGAAAAACAGAAGAGCAGCTATTCCTCTGGTGGCTGAGAAAGTCAACAGGATGTGATCAAACTGTCAGCAAGAAGAGATAATTACCTGGTTTTTCCTTTAATTTGTTACCTGTTGGTACTTATATAGTTAACACACTTTAATAATGACTGTATACAGTATGCAGTGCACATGATGTCACTCCAGTGAAATGTCTGTCTGCCTGTCTGCCTGTCTGTCAGTCATGTGCCACAGCTGATCACTGTATCACATTGTTCTGTGCATGTTAACATTGCCGGTGTTTCAGTCTGCTCCTGGGGATTTAGTATTACCTGTAACGCAGTGGTGCCACAACAGTGGGACACTGAGACTCCTGGTGGAGGAAACACACAGTGCACTCAATCAAGCCTGTAAGGCCTTGTATAGGCAAGCCGGTCTTTCCTATTAATCAGATCAGGAGCCTGAACGGAGGAAGGGCATAAAAGTAATGTTACAAATTGTAATTATTATTGCTATCATTTGCTTAGCAGATGTTGATGACCATGTATGTTTAAAGGCTCAACATCATCATAACACTGGATGTCAGCCAATCGCTTTTTTGCCTGCTTAGCCATTGTCCTACATCATGAGGCATCTGAAATGGTTTGCTGTCACATACCCTGTACTTTAAGGTAAATCGAGCATGCCGTGCTCCTCTAGGGCCGCCTCTGTTCTCATGTGCACTTCTTTAATGGCCTTGACCACCTTGTTCAGCACCACAGTGGCCTGCTGCTGGTTTTGTACACAGACCAGTCTAAAGAAGTAACTCCTGTCCGGCATGGCTATGAAGGCCAGCTCAGCAGCACGGCGCACCAGCCAGGTGTGGTGCCGCGACAGGGTCTCCTGGTAGGCCTCGCGACACAGGTCCGAGGGGCTCCGTGCACGGACTCCAGGAGGCGGGCTCTCACCCAGCTTCTCCAAGAAGAGCTGGAGCCAGAGTAGGGCGCGGTGAAGCCTCAGGAGGGTCCTGCAGCCTGAGTCTGTCTGCTGCTGGAAGTCCACCAAGCCGCGGTGAAGCTCTGTTGCAATCATGGATCGCAGTGAGAGATACGACCCACCGTCCACAGGTGGTGCTTTTATTTCTGTGCCACCCTCCTTTAGGTTCCAAGGGGACCTGCTAGTGTCCTTTCCTCCCTCCACTGATGACTTGAAGTCTGGACAGCTGCCCCCCTCGCCGCACTCCTCTGACCGTCTTTCATCGTCCTGCTGGGCCAGCTTGCGGATAATGCTGGTCTTGCCCTCAATCTCCTGAGATATGAGGCCCACCATGGGGCCCAGTGCATTCAGGAATCTGCAGTAAGGATGGACAGCAGTGAGAAGCCAGTGCACTGCTAAGCTGCTTTGTTCCTCTTTAGCCTGTTTTACCACTGCTATTCCAGTGAATGGTGTTTGAAGGAACTTGCCTTTACAGAGAGAGAAATCAATAATATACATAAACGAGCACACATTTTAGATGAAATTCACAAAACACCTGTCATCATGTTCTCCTGTCTCCTGCCCTTTGTACACTACACTTCCACCACTGAGTCTGGTTAAATGAACTCATAACAGTGGGAAAACCATGACCTGGTAGAATATCTTTAATGGTGCACATAGGGACTTTGATATGTATGTTAGGTAACAGGCACGAGTGACACGTGCCATTCTTCACATCTTTACACAAGACTGGACATTGTTTTGTGTCAGACACTGATAATGTGTTTGTTTTCCCATCTTTGGTGCCTGAGGAGGGAGCATACTTAATGAGCTCATCCCAGCTGGAGAGGTACGGCTGCATCAGGACATCAGATTCAGGGACAGGAGCAGCCTTCAGGTATGACAGCAATTGGGACACCTGGAATTCCTGGCCAGGACACTCGCTGAGGTGGGTGTTATCGGTGACCTCCTCGGAGTCCCTAACATCAGAGAAATTAAGGTCTTCTGGCTGGAGAGCGAGAAAGAAGAGAAGAATGCCAGAAAGGAAAACAGAAATAAGGTTGTATTACTCCATTTCATATATCTAATGTTACAGTACCTATGTGTTACCTGTGTAGATTTTACCTACCTACATTTTAACATAAAGTTGATGCATCAATTCATATCAAATCTCACACTCTTTCTGTTTTCCAGATGACACCATTAGACCTTTTTTTGGTATCTACGTATATCATAGGTTTGTTAATTGTAATAATGAAATATAAAAATAGTACACAACCCTAGTATTATTATATTATTATTATGAGTTAATTTTGAGCCACTTATGAGCACTTTTGTTGATTAGTAACTTTGTCTTTTCTTATGTTAAATTACATTAATTATATTACACTGAAATTCTTAACCCATAAGGTCAGGCAGAATAACCCGATAGATGTACCTGTAAAGAGTACCTCTGACCCTATGGGAAAGCTGGGTCAGTTCTTGCACAAATATTCTTGCTGTTTGTTGTCATATATCAGTTTGTTAGCTGTTATCTGCCTCCAGAAGTATTACTGATTGATGAGGAAGCAGGCTAACTCCTTTATGTTTCCTTCCCAGGTTTTTTTTAATTAGGTTTCTTTCTTTTTAGATAGGAATGATGTGAGTTGGGATGCAATGACGAATGGCATCAGTGTTTGGTGTTATGTAAATTACCGACTGTATGTATGTATAACCCTTCTGGCATGGACTCCACAGGTTTTCCAGGCCACCATCTGGGCAAAAAAAAAACAGCATTGAATTATTTCTTCTGTCAAATCCAGATTTAAATTCAAAATTAGCTGTAATAGCAAGATTGAAAGCAATTAGAATGGTGCTAAACTGCAATACATTAAATAATGACAGAACACAACAGGTCTTCCTCTGTGTGAAATTCTTTTACTCTTTCTTACCAAATCAGATTTCCTTTATTGTTTTGTGGTTAACAATTTCTCTGTAATAGCAGCTGTATGAGTGCTGTTGCTAGTCTTATGAATTAAATCCCAGGAACCAGACATAAACAGTGAATACAGACCACAATAAAAATGGTTATAAACAACAGGGGTGGGCAATTAATTTTGCCAAGGGGCCACATAAGAGACTGGGATCATTTTGGGGGGCTCTGGCCAATAGGCTGAAATTAATTTTGCTTAATATTCATTTTATCGCTCTATAAAAAAAGCTTTAAATTGTATAGTTTGGATAAACTTCTACAGGTAAGAGT
>JABJVR010036790.1:0-14924 GCA_025773905.1 Chitala chitala
TTTCAATGTGCTCGCAATGGCTTGGGGACCCCATCTTTGTAAGCATCGAGGCAGGACATCTGGGTTTGCTGCCTGCTGGTTTTTGCTCAAGCTTTGACAACGTCCACAGTTAAAACTCATAGCACCACTTACAAAGGACCAAAAACAGCGTATAGTTCACATTAAAACTGCCAGATTTGGCTTAGCCCCGTCTTTTGGTTAATTACACTGAAAAAATTTTTTTGTGTTACCAATAGCATATAAAACATAGTCAAGTTGATGTAAAGTTTGTTTCTCCTCTGTGCATTAAAGAGAACACAACACAAACTGTCACTGATTTTGCCAAGTGGACAGTGGCTCTTACTGACTGCATCAGAACACTTATCCACCTAATTCATCTTAAAAACCTAAGTTAACTTGCTGCCTGCAAAGTAAAAGCAAACTGGATATACTAACTACTTCAACTTATTACCCATTAAATTGAGTAAAACCTTAGCTGAAACACTGAAAACTCATAACATTCAATTGAAATTGCATAATCTATTTTTATAGGTTGGCATAAATTGAAGGAAGACGTCACCATGACTTATTAGTCAAGTCACTTTTTACAGTAAAGAAAAAGAAAATCTGAAAGATTTAAAGAAGCTTGCTGATTTAGAGAAGAAAATGGTACACTTCCAATGCTTGATTTTTTATAGTTGAACCTACGGACATAAGTTCTCAAAAGCTAGTATCTCTCCAGGGCCCAGGAGAGCATTACAGGCTGGAAGCCCATGTCAGAGAGAGAGAGACTGAAAAAAAACCGTGCAAAAACAAATCACCTTGCACACCTTTGCCACCCAGTCGTCCACCTGTCAAACGTGTCCTCAGGACTTTTTGTGAACAAAGGAGAATTCTTGGAACAAGAAAAAAGAATAAATACTTTCTTTGGAAGGAGAAGCCGTCATGTGCTTAAGTTACTGCTGTGCTCTGGAAAACACAGCGTACGCAAACGCAAACACCCGCGCTTCCCCGGTTTGTCAAATATTTTCCCACTGAAGGCACAGGAAAAAAGGAGCGCTTGTCACAGATATTCTTGATTAATGACTAATATCTGGACGAGACGTTTGACGATCGGACGGGGCTGACAGCTCTGCCTTTTGATTCAAGCCCGGTGATAAATTGTCTGCGTGCGCGTAATTTTACCCCCAGTTCAGCCGGATCACCAGCGGACGTCGTTGTGCGCTCGCGGCGGGAAAGGCTCGCGCTCAACGCGGCCCCTGTCAGCGGCTGCCGCGCGCCGGGCTACCGTTACAGCGCCGCGAGGCAGCTCGGCGGGCCGTCCGCCAGCACTCGTCAGTCAGCGCGCTATGAGGTGGAACAGAGCTGCCAGCACGGAGACAAACGGGTCGTGTTTTTATTTTTCACCTCAGCGGGACGAGTCAAAACACACCTGCACGAGTTTTCTGCACATTGCAGAAGAGGCTGAGGTGGACCTCGGGGGCGTGCGTGGGGATGTGTACATCTAAGGTGAAAAACACGATTCTCTGCACCACTTACAGGGAATTTCTGTAGAAGGGCGATTTTTTTGCAGTCTTTGAAGTAGTTATTGGACAAATGTGCACATAGCATGTATGTACTGTATGTCAGTTTTGTGGCGCCTCTGACTGTGGGAACCAACATGCGTTTTGCCAGAATCCAGGTGTAAGAGTTATCAGAATTAATTCGTTTTGGTTAAAGTCTGGATAAAGTTACCACACAAGAGGACAGGTCAGTTGGGCTAATGACCCAATTCCCATGCTTTAGCGAATAGTCAAGCTCATGTCGCGACTACCTGGGATGTTCTGTAAAGGCATAAACGTAATGCCTTGTAGACCTACATGTTATATGAAAAGATAAATCCACCTATCTTTCTAATAGTGTAACTCCATGTCTTATAAGGTATCTATATATTGAAAAATACATGGACGTTAACACACGTCTATACATTGTATTCACACTTAAAAACCAAATTCGAATAAATAATCGTTGAGGTTCTTTGCGCCATCTAGTGGTAGAGTGGAATAGGTAAATAACTTTCAAGGTGATCAAATGAACTTTTAAACAACGAAGTAATTCACTGTCAGTACAGTTTTGTAAGTTGGAGAAGCTTTATAGCCAGTTCAGGGTCATGACAGAAACATATTAGACGTTCTCATGTATCATCTCTGACAGTTAAAACCTCAGGTGTGCTATTCCATCTCCGTTACACAGACGAACGTTTCCCGGCCGCTGACAGAGACTTCCCGTTTGAGTGCTGATGATGTCACTGCAATCAATCAGCTTTCCCTGTAGACAAAGAACCTTTCTTTGGTCCAAGTGGGATCATTGAGAAGCAGGTGGTTTACATGATGTGCACTTCAACTTTACTGGTGGATGCTGTTTCATGGGTTTGCATACACCGCAGGTTAGCGTAGTCCCTTCTGCCCTGCGCTTTTCTAATGTTCAGCTCTGCTGAAGGTGTGCTCAGCTAGAGTTTGCCAACTCAGTTTGGCGTTGCTGACCAGACTGTCAAGATCTTTCAGGTTTGTAGTTAACACACCAAGCCTTTTACTATGGAAAACTTTCGGCCAATCATGACAGTTTTGGCCAGTAATATGAAGACTATACTGGTAATTTCACAAAGTCTGTTGTGCAGTTCCACCCAATGGCAACATCAGGAGGGTGGCCCTCTGTTGAACAGATGTAACGTCTCACTCAGATCGCGTGATTTCATTATTTGTTTAGTATAACACATTACTACTGCTGCTGTAACAGCGAAAATTTTAGACATCTTTCTTTTAACATTCTTGTGGATGAGATTATATTTTTCCAGGTGCTCTGTTCTGTCTGCAGAAATAGCTCCTATTGTACCGTGTTATTTAAGAGAGTTGTGATGAGATACTGTGATTGGTATACTTCTGTGAGATTCTGAAATATACCATATATTCAGGCTGCACTGTGAAGGCCAAGGATGTGCTGTGAAAGACCACTTTCTTCACTAAACACCATGTCATCCACCAAAAATCTCATCCTGTGGTCTGAGAGCTTTATATATTCTAGCCCTCCTGACAGGGCAGGATGAATTTGATCAGTTCTCCATGCAGGGGATTGGGTTCTTCAGCTCAGCAGGCTAATCCTCTTGCCTGGTAATATTGTATGGACACTGGCTGTGTGTAAGAAGTAAGAGTATAAAATGATCAACACTTTATGCTGATTTAGGTAACCAACTGTCAGTCCCTTATGATGTGAGGATACATAACAGAAGCATATGCCCCTTTTTACTGCAGTTGAGTGCATTCAATTACTTGCGCTTTGTTAGGTCAGCATGCAGATACATTGCAGTATTTTGTCATTCGTCACGGATGTTTTGAGACCCTTATTACGAGCTCTGCCAATTTCTGTCTACGTCAAAGAGACGATTGTCTAAATGTGTGAAGAAAAGGGATTAGACCTCACACGCGTATTCCACACAGAAGCCTTGCTGAAGGCACTCCTCCTTCTGTCAGGCAGATGTTAAGCAGACATTTTATATAAATGAAGGAGTCATTGGCGAGGGAAAGTAGAGTGGATGGTGACGTGCAGCCGTGCTTTTCCTTGGACATCACCCGGGCACAGTCAAGGTTCTGGCTTCAGATCTCGTATTAACGTCCGGCTTCCTCTGAAGCTCGTTCGGTCCTTGGGGTATGCCGGGCACAGTGAAGGTCTTGGCTTCAGATCTTCGTATTAATGTCCAGCTTCCTCTGAAGCTCCTTCGGGCCTTGCGTCACAGCATTGTTTCTAGAAGCATCTCTAGTGCTCATCTGCAGGGTGGTAATTGCGCTGTGGCTCCAGTGTTGCCGACACCAGATGGATCTGCTTTCTGTCCACCCACACCCCTGTCTAATTGCAGCAGGGTGACGAAAAGGGTGATTGCTTTGCTGGGAGAGCAGGTGCCTTTCTGGGACTCTCTGCAAAATCCTGTCTGCTGGTCGACAAAGGCTTTTCGACGGTGTTAATGACACGGGAGGAACTGGGGTGGGGGTAGGAGGGGTTCAGAAAGTGCTCAGCGGCCCACGCAAAAGACAGGCTCTTTACCCTCAGGCCATGTTGCTGTTAGCTGGTGCACGTTGGCTCATTATGGGCACATTAAATCGGACTGCCCCCGCAGGGCACGTTTCTGTGGGACAAAAAACCACAGACACGATGCCAAGTGCGGCTCCCTAATTGGGGTATAACTCCGTCTGCCCCTCAGAACATGCACACTGGTGTGGCTGGCTTCTGTGCACAGTTAGCGTTCAGCACGTAGGCCCTCACAAAGCGTTCAGAACCTTATATGTGAAATATCAGACCATCAGGCCAAAAAAGCAGGATTGGTTTTCTTAACCCCAGGTGCTCTTTGAAAGAGCCGGGGTGAAGAGAGTGGCAGGACTAAACACTTGACATCTCACCTGCACTTTGAATCTTCTGGAAGCTGTGCCAGTAATAATTACATTACCCAAATGTATTCCACACCCCTGAAAAATAAGTGGCCGTAATTACTTGTGCCCTCCTTCCTCCCCTGAGGTAAATGGCACAAAGGTCCACACGAAAGGTTCAGAGCAATAACGGACTTTTCTCAACTTTATTGACTCATTCATGACGGGGAGTTATGTGTCTCCTGCTGAAGTAGCAATGAAGCACTTTGGGCGGGGGGGCTAAATGACTGCTTTGTACACTGCTTGGCAAAGAGGGGGGAAGCAAAGGGCAAACACAGTCACATTGAAGCGGCCTTGTATGACAGACAATGGCAGAAAACAGGCACACCGCTCTCAATGACAGCTGAATCGCCACCAGACGTGGCCCAGTGTCTCAGAGACCTGCTTGGCAGGACCCATTGTGCTTTCACTACAATACCAGCTTCTTCCTTATTCTTCATTTTTGTACAAATAGTACAACCCCAGCTCTTGCCTTAGTGTTTCCCTACTGTACTTTTAGTACAACCCCTGCTCGTTTTCACAGCTGTACATTTAGTCTGACTCCAGCTCTCTGCCTTGTTCTTCACGGTTGTATATTTAGTAAAATTCTGGCTCCTGCCTCATTCTTCACATATGTACATTTAGTACAATCCTGGCTCCTGCCTCATTTTTCACCTCTGTATATTTAGTAAAATTCTGGCTCCTGCCTCATTCTTCACATATGTACATTTAGTACAATCTTGGCTCCTGCCTCATTTTTCACCTCTGTATATTTAGTAAAATCTTGGCTCCTGCCTCATTCTTAACTGCATTGCTCTGTTGTTTCACTTTTTCAAAGTGAAAATTCCTGCAACTAATGGAAGAAAAACAACTGAGAACCGTTTTGGTACACCTATGACACCTGGACAACCTGCCTAGGTGCAGGTGTCTGAGATCACATACTCAAACACTTAAATTAAAAAACAGTTACCTTTAGTTGGCTAGCTGATGCTTTTATGTAAAGTTATTTTTACCCATATGTAGCCTACAGCTGGCACACAGCTGGGTTTCCTTCTGGAGGAGCTCTACATTTAAACACATTTGCTGGGCCCTATTTGAAAATTTAACCTGCAGCCTTCAAGTTACAACACAGCACCCCCGTCTCTTGTTCCAGGGAGTGTGTTCAACACGACACCATTGCTATCATGAAAACATATTCAATGATAATACAGAGCACTGTAATTTAGACACAGACCTATCATTTAACCATATTTTTTTCATAGAGCTCAGACAAGGCAGAGTCACCGCAGATTACAGGCAAGTTTCAAAGAAAGTTCTCAGACATCCAAAGATCACCGCATTTTTTCCAGGCCCACATTCGAGTTTGACTTTCATGTTTTGGGATGTTTGAGTGGTAGAGGAACATTAGCTGGTCACAGGATGAGATGCACTTTGGTGGTCTGTAGTGACAAAGCTGGCAGTACCAACACGTGCCCAACTGAACTCTCACACCCAAACACATAACAAGATTTATTTAGGTTTTTTTTTCTGTGTGGAAGTAACAGGTAGCTGTAATACACTATTGCTAAGCACATCACCCAAGACTGTTAAAAAGGTGTCATCTATTTCAAGGATGATACATTTCCACAAAAAGGCAGACTTTCAAAACCGAATGAGTTTCCACGTTGACCTCATGTGTAAAATCTTAATTTTGACCACAATGGATGACTGGAGGTGAATCAGCTAACATTTACAATGCTTCGACTTTTACAAGAGCGCGTCTCAAATACAGAAACCCGTTGACAGGGCTTGTAAAATGCATGTGATTCTGGGTCATCTGTAATCGCGCTAAAAGCCCATCATGGTTCCTCATCCCCGGAAGCCTGCTGACAGGAAACAGCAGTCAGAAGATAGCTGACATCCGTCTGGACTTAGCGCACCGTGTTTTCATATATTTCATTAATTTATTTCACATCTGTGCGCACGTACACTTCTGAACTTTTAAATGATCTTAGCAGCCGTCGGCTTTGGGAAGCACTGAGATCATCTGCTCACATTCTGGGGACGTGTGAATGGCTTTACCAAGCCGCCCGGGATGCTCCCGTAAACTTTCAGTGTCGGTAACCGCTTTTACTTTTGCGATTGTGCCATATGACTGTTGCCACAACTGACCGTAGCTGCTCACATCAACGGTGCCACTTGCTGAGAACAATTTAATCTGAAGAACTATAGTTTCTCCTTCACTTGAACTGTGCTACAGTTCTCAATTAAAATTTATCGGCACATGTGCCAGGTACCCAGCTGCCCAATTGTTACTATAGCAAAACAGCGAGTGAAATAATAATAAAGGAACAAGGTTGCTTTTGAAGCAAACAACGTGCCATTATTGCTCCGCGCTAATTGAAAACACGTGGACGCATCTGGAAAAGAACAGCAATTCAAATGCAGACCAGATGGTTTTTTAAATTCCAGATAATATGAGAGACATTATTTGGAGAGAAGAGGTCTTAGACCGGGGACTGCACGTGCGGAAGACGTCTGTCGTCGTCATGGCTCTTGTGGTGGTCACCGACTGAGTCCAGTTAGGTCATTCGCATTTTATTTAACATAGTTATGTGCACATCTTAAAGTGTTCATAAGTACTGTGTACATACATCAGCACTGAATTAGCATTTATGGTATTTATATATTTTAACTGAAAATTTGCTACTGGTAGCGTTTCCCATCAGGCCCTGTGGTCAAATCAAATTTACACCTAACAGGCCATTTTGAAAATAGTGGGTATCATTAGAAACATACACAGATTGATGAGTTGCTGCCATAATTAAGGGGATTTAGAGAACAATTAGGGATAATTTGGACTGGGAAAATACAGTGTAGATTAACAAATATAAATTTGTTTTTTTTTCCCCACAGTGTTTGCAGTTTCCTGTTCAGTAACAGACTTAACGGTCTGAAACATTTGCATGACATGGAGAAAGGAGAAGGCTATGAGGCATCTTTGGGATTCTGTGTGAATGACTCATTTATGACTTTACATTCAAAGTAGATGAATGATTAAAAATTATTAAAAACACATCACATTGAAAACAGCAGTCTGAATTTGGATATAAATACATATCGAGATCAACCAAAATTGTCAGTCAGTCAGTTTCCATCAGGTTGTCCAAATTAGCATTGTCGTGTTTTCTTTTCTCGCAAAGAAAACAAGGTGTGTTTAAATAATTTCTGTAAATATGATCTTTGTTAGTTTCACCAGTATTGATAACTTGGATGCTACTTGAAGAACTAAAAAAGTTTAAAAACACAAGTAGTTTGATAAACCTAAAATGGGAAGAACCTAAAAACTGTAAATATTTCTTTAAGTGACCATCACTGGCATTTAAAAGCATTATAAGGAATCATCCTAATTACGTTTTTAGAAGGGAACAACATGCAAAAATAATTATACATTTATTTTGTTAATCACCAGCCCACAGTTTCTATTTACAAAGGAAATTATATTTACTTTGAATTGATGACTATCCCTTTGTTTTTGGAATAACAATATTACCATAACAAAAGAATAACATTTCATATGGAGCCACTTCATGTACTAGTTGACTTGTGGTAAAATTCTTCATTAATGAAAGAAATGCCACATATACAAAATTTAATTTGTTTTGAGGCTAAATCAATACAAGCTTAAAAAATGTAACATTTGATAGAGTATAAATGTTACACATTCTAGAAAATTCTAGGTTTTATACAGCTCAGTATTTTTATAACAATGCAATTTGTATTTAAAAGAATGTTGTGGGAGGGGGGTTACAGTTAATGGTTTGTAAACTAGTGAAATATAAATCATAAATGTAATTACTTACATTTTTGCGCCCAGTAAACGTTATACAGAGAAAGAGTGAGAGTCCCATGTGTCTTTGAAATCAGCGTTCCAGGTCAGACATGGGACATGTCTCTGTAAATCAGGACACATGTGGCTGGACAAAACCCAGGTCCTCTACTACAGCACACATTAAAAGACATTACAGAGTATTACCACAGTTTAACACGCGTGCAGTTACTGATAGCTCTCCACAACAGTACAACAGCATGTGAGGATGAATACCAAACGTGTAAATGTCTAACAAAAACGCCTTTCCACAAAAACTATAAACAACACTATAATGTAAATACCTTCCACGCTTGCCCTCAGTTGTCATGAAAAGGCTGGAGACGGGTAGAATCTGTCCCAGCCCTGGATTCCCATTGGACAAAATAAAAGGTCTGCTAAGAAAGGCCTTGTCATTGAACCGTTGGCGTGGATACCGCCGATCGTTTTTAAAGGCTGGAAATTACAGGTTGTTCTGCAGCGAAATACAGTTAATTGGAAGATGGTTAAATATGCAATTGAGGGTTTTATTAGCAGTTAATGAGGCACCCAGGCCTGCCTGGCACAGTGCCTGGCCTCAACGTGACCTGAAATAACTAATAATGTGGAAGAGATGGAGTATTTTGGTTTACCAACAGCTGTCATGTCTGAGGTCAGCCTACATGGGAGGCTGCATTTCTCAGTTTAGCGTGTGGCTCTGGGTGAGGCCACGGAGCTGCGGGATTGGATGGGAAGTGCAGAAAGAGTGGCAGGTATTCGGAATCACGTTGTCGTTGGATCGCTCCGCAAGCCTAACACGAAGGCACCTGATGGGGCAGGGCAGCCGGTGGTCCCCAGACGGAATGGAGCCTGCTGTGGGTGCACTGGGTTTTGTGGGGAGGGGAGGTGGAGACATGAGGTCATCCCCTTGGAAAGGAGGGAGGGGGCAGACTGGAGAAGATGAAGGGCTGAAAGGGTGAGTAAGACAGCTGGAGTGAAGGACACATGAAGAGACGGGGGTCGTGGTCTCCTCCAGGGGGAGGCTGACCCTGATAATGCAGTGTTTGGAAGACAGAGCCCCCTGTGGTCAGCGGTGGGGGGCGCTGGGCATCCTGTGGTGAACGTCACATGATGTGACTGTGCACCGTCATGTACAGTTCAGACTTCAGTTAGAGACACAAGGACACAACACTAAGCTTTTATACTGAGAGTCCTCAACACCTTGTCCCTCCCCGTACCATATGCCCAAATTCACAGTCCAGATTGTACCAAGTCCTGGACCATTGCTTTCACAGAATACAGAAACCACTTATGAATTGTTTTTCTGTATTAAAAACATGATTTTTAATATCTTGACTTGTTTCTGATGTCGAGCTTTTGGAAGTTTGCGTGTGGGTCTGTTGAGGTGTCCCAGTCATGACCTCAGCATCACCTGTGTCTGATTAGTAGAAAAAACTCACAAGAGCAAATGCTTGAGGGAGGTGGGGCTTTCGCCAGGTCCTCACATGGCGTGAAGACACGACCCCACAGCAGGTGATAACCGCCGGTCGCACTGTCCTCACACATACAGCCGTGCAGCTGTGTTTGCGCACACCATTGAACAGAACAGCCTTGGTCTGTATAGAGACATAATCAGAAATATCCATAATCAGAAAATATCCATTATTACAGGGAACTAAATGTTCTAGAGGATCGGACACAGCAGAACAATCTAATAATAATAATTGGGGGGCAGAGCAGACAATGAAATAGGCCCATTATCCTGTGTGAAAATGAAAGTCTGGAAATGAACACCCCACTCATCTCTGTCATGTGTCCACACATTACGTGGGTCTGTAGGTAAGACAGTGAAAGAGTGCTGTTACCAGAGGTATGTCTGCCCATGATGCTTCTGTATACACTTTGTGGGGGTGCCAGGGGCCGGAGGAGGGTGGGGGGATTGATCCCGAGGCTTGCAGGGCTGCTCCAAACAATAAGACATTCATCCGTCCAATCGCAGCGAGACTGTTTTTTAATGTAATTGATTTCATATGGCCTGGCAGTCCTCAGTGCTTTTGTCCCTCGCCTCGTTGGCCCAAAAGAACAAGACCCGCTGAGGGGTTCGTACGCCTCCTTGGCTCAAGACGGAGCCAGAGTCGGACAGAATTCAGACATGTGAAAGGAATTATATCGGCAGCCGTAACAGTAAACTGCCCTCCATCGCTACCTTTCCACAATAAAGTCACCCACCCTGTGAGCACGGGCAGCCATCCAGCAAGCACATTGCTCCAACGTTGTTGTAACGTCGCACGGCGAGACAATGTAGACTGAGGAGACTATTTATGGGGCCGAATATACAGCTTTTTAGAAAGGACAAAGGAAAAAGCTGCAGTTAGGCATCATTAAAAATGCAATATAACTCAGTACCAGAACACAATAACATCAGCAGGGTTATAGCTGTTTTCTCTTTCATATATATGACTAACAAAGGAAGTGGGTGCAAATGTATGCAGGACTTATTCTATTACAAGGGAATTTCATTACAGTTTAATAATATAGCACAGTAAGTTAAAAATGTAACCATTTATGACGTTTCCTCTGTGAGGAATCTCTATCAGACTTGTCTTTTTTTTCCTCTTCACAAGAAACATTCGAATAGTGGAAATTAATTTTGTTTTTAGCTCAGTGCCGCCACCCTGTGGATAACACGATGCGAACAAAACGGGCGAAGTAGGTTTTGACATGCGCTGTAATGGTGATATATTTACACCGTCTATTTGAAAGCTGTTTACCACTCATATGTACTGTTCTCAAATTTAGCGGAATGTGAAGTGGTCGAACTTGCACTTTTTCCAGTTATATGCAACAGTAATATTACTCTTTAGTACGGGTATTAGGCGGCAAATTAGATTGTTAAACAATGGAGTAAAGAGTTGACAAATGCAGCCAATACGACACTTAACATAAATGGGGGCGACGTGCCTTAATTGGCAGGAAATTCTTCTTTGTATAACGCTTACTGGGAAGAAAGTAGAAGGAAGACCTGGTACCTATGGCAGAACGCCCGACAGGGGGTGTAAGTGCTTTGCTGAAGGATTGCGAGGTTGGCCACGCCATGCCAAATGTACCCTACGTGAACTCGACTGAACTGAGCTGAACCCTTTCTGTCTGCTGAGCAAGGTGAGGCGCACAGTTGTCTGAACATCGTCTTCCACTAGCTTTCTGACCGTCTGGGCAGGGATAAACAGCGTCACCTTGTGGGGATCCCTGTGCGACATGGCTGTGAAGTGAGGTGAGGTTAGCGCTCAGTTGCAGCACACACAATTGGGGAATCCAAATAATGGACACCTTCAGTTTATATCTTTTTATCATTACATTTTAAAAAACAAACCAGCTACCTTTTGATAAATTGGGTTACCCGTCTACCATAATGGGTTTTACACAATGAAATAAAGGCACGAATTTATTTTTAAATATTCCACTAGATGGCGCAATGCCCCTTGTCCTAGCTTGAACGATGACGATCGATTGTATATTTGGACCGATTACCACTGAAAATGTTAAAACCCGAGGCAAAGGGGGTGGAGTTCACGAAACGTCACTCATATAAACACCGCGTACACATACGAAACCATCACAATACTCGCGTCAACGCCACAGCGAACATTTGCCAATTCAGATGTCAAACGAGCTTTTTCTGTAATTGTAGTTTATTTGTTATTTTATGTACTTTTGTGGGATTTATGATTTATTATAATTTAAAATTTTTATTTATTATGTATTTATTAAAATTTTTGTTTTATTTTATTATTGTAGTTAATTGCACTTTATTATGATTAACGTCATATCATTGTATTAACTGTAATAGTCACATTGGTTAATATTATGCACTGTACTTTTGACGGAATTCACATACAAATAAACACCTTACGGCCGCACTGAACAGTTTCGGGGGGGGCAGAAGATGTGTCAAGTCAAAGTACCGACACATGAATACGCGTGCCTTTAACTGCAGGGGATCCGAGGACCGCAAAGGTGTCACGCGGTTTTCGCAGCCAAATCGCGTCACATCAGAAACCCGTGACGTCACGAACGCGCAGCGATCCTGTGACGTGGAGCGCAGGTCCTCCGCAGCCGGGGGGCCTCTCGGCGCGCGGAAACGCACGCGATTCGTGGGCTGTGATTCACAGAATATGGTCATTACAGCAGCGATTTTAAAACATCTCCTGCAGGAATAACACTGCCCGTACCGAAAGAAGAGCGATCGCCATACGACTGGCGTTTTTTTTTCCTTTCCTGGAGGAGGTAAGCAAGGGGGGGGGCATGCTTTCTAAATACATTGTTATTGTTAGTAGTAGTGGGGGAGGGTGTTTCTGACGAACCGTGCACAACGCAGATATACAAGGTGTTTTTGTTGTTGTCCGGCTGTCGCTGCGGTTTGCGCACCCGCACGGCGGACAGCCCGACTGCCCGGTAGCGCGTGCGGTACAGCACCGTTTTTATAACGTTAAACACCCGCCGTGTGCAAACTCAACGATATTCGTTAATCAAAGAGCTGGATGCACGGTAGCTATCTGTATCGAGTTATGGGATGATACTGCAGCATTAACATGGGATGGATTCCGCTGACGGGTTCCGCGTTATTAATGAATGCACGTACATATGTGGATAGAAAGCAACAGATAAATCGTGCACATAATGTCTTATATTTTACCAGTCGAGTGAGCTGTTGAGAGTAGTTATGTTTCTGTTATAGAAGTGGCTTGTTTAAGTGAATGGTGGATTATTGTTTTTTTATTATTATTCCAAAAATCATCCGATTTATTGTAACACCAGCGTATTGACCGCTTATTGTTTATATCATATTTAATGTGTGTATGTTAAATTCGAGATTTCAGCACAGGTCGAAATCTGTTTTTGGCTTACATCACAAATACAGTAATAATTGACAGTAAAATTGTAAAATAGCGCACCTCTCCTCCGCTCCACTTCAGAATTTTTGCTTAAATTCTCTCACCCCCAAAGCACTGTAACCCAATAACAGAACTCCAGGTTACATTAGTTATTCTCTGTACTGTCAGATGAGTTGGGGTATTTTTGTCCTCTGTGTACCAGAAATACACACATTCATGAGGAGGACTTAAATTTGACGTCTTTTTGTACTGTCATATACAAATAATGTGCAAAACCAACTACATCAGTGTTATTTGCCTTCACAAATCCCTCTATCCAAGAAGCTTAAGATTTTCTTTTACTAACATTTTGGTGGGCATTACTTGTGTATGTATTTGAGTGCCTCACTGAAAGATGGCGGGGGAAGGAAGGGTAGTTTGAACCGCCAACCTTGAGAAACCAAAGATTCAGTTCTGTGCCCGCTTGGTCAGGTATGCATCACCCTCCCAAATGATGACCAAAGGGAGCGGGCAGGTAATCAGACACCGCTGATTAATATGGGGGGGCAGGGGGTCTCATTACAAAACAGCACTGAGTGGCACTCAGCCTTTGCCAAGTGTACTCACTTTGAGGTGCCCTGTGGAAACTGCGGTCCGACTCCAGTGTTCAGTGTCCCCAAGGTCACAGAACAGCACTAATTTCTAATGTGCACTTTTTTCCTCGTGTAAGAATGTGCTGTTATATTTGTGTGCAGTGCGTTTTTGTGGGGTTTTCTTTTTTATGAGAGCACTTTTTTGATAGCAGTGCTTTGTCATCCTGCAGATGTTTGCAGCCAGTGTTGTTTTCTGTTCTTGCTTGGAACCTGGTGAGAGCCAATCCCAGCAGGCTTTGCTGAGGTGTGCATTCAGGTTGTCGTGCCATTGGGTGAGAATCTTAGTCACTAATGGAGGGCAGGTTCGAGGGCACACAAGGGCCACAGGGTAGCAGTGGCAAGCTACACTGGAATCTCTAGAAGGTGTTTCATGGTGTTGAGTGAGCCAGTCCTTTGGCTTCATGGCTCTCTGAGTCTCTCTCTCACACACACACACACACACACACACACACCTTAAATCTGCCATTATACCACGTGGTGTTGTCCCCCTGGACACTTCACTTTCTGTCCTGCCCAATGACCCTGGTCTGAAGGAGAGGGTATTTCTTGAGCCCTGCGTAATGACAAAGCTGCATCACTGCAGAGCTTGTTGGCAGAGGTGTTCTTGCATGTAAATGAGCCCCTCTGCCCTTGTGTTTCTTGTCCTGCAGTGCTGCCTCCTGATTGGAAGTTATTTTCCTTGGTCTTTGTGACCTGAGTCAGTAGGGTAAGAATCTGTCACTTGTTCAGCAGTGCTCCTTCTGTGCGGGGTTCCCTGCATCCGGGTTATCCCTCCTTGGCTCTGTCACTCCCACCCTTGCTTAGCAGTACCTCGCTCACATCCGAGTAGTACCGCGTGATATGACACGGCCTTAACAAGGACCTATACTGTCACGCACTTCTTCCAAGCTTTGTTTTGGACTGTCAGGAATGCTAATGTTTGGGACTTTTTGGGACAGAGCTGTTGTACAGTTTGTCCACATGTTCTGTGATACAAAAGCGTGTTTCCTTTCTGGTTCTTCCGCTGTTAATATTTTGAGCATGCATTCAGTGGCATAATACTATAATAATAATTTTATCTGGTTCTTATGGCAATATAGAAAAAAGTGAGTTTAATTAAACAAAATGATGCCCCCTAAGTTCTGATTCTTAACTGTTCCTGTATTTTTATTTAATTTCCTTG
>JABJVR010036790.1:15024-33027 GCA_025773905.1 Chitala chitala
GTGAGTTTAATTAAACAAAATGATGCCCCCTAAGTTCTGATTCTTAACTGTTCCTGTATTTTTATTTAATTTCCTTGTGTAGGTTTTTGAAGTGAGTTTGAGTTGGATGTCAGAAAAAATCCAGTTTGTCCACATTTCAACATGAACAGGAATAAACGTGAAAAAGAATTCTACAGTTTTGATGTGGGCGACTCAACATTCATGGTCTTAAAGCGCTATCAAAATCTAAGACCCATCGGTTCGGGAGCACAGGGAATTGTGTGGTAAGTTTTTTGCGAGGGACCGGTGTCATACTAGCTATGTAGTCTGTCTAAATAGGTTGGCAATAATTTTAACTGACAGTGCCAATGAAACAGACATTTTGGGGGAAGAAAGTGATTTGACTCTTACTTTCCGCTTCTCAGCTCAGCGTACGACCACACGCTCGAAAGGAATGTCGCAATCAAGAAGCTGAGCCGGCCGTTCCAGAACCAGACGCACGCCAAGCGGGCGTACCGTGAGCTGGTGCTCATGAAGTGTGTGAACCACAAAAACGTGAGACGACTCCTGTCCTCGCCCAACGCCGACGTTGTCACACCTGCGCTTTCCTTAAATGCGTTTGTTTTGCAATCGGTGTTTCGGTTTGGCCGTTTTGCTTGGGGTTTGGCTCGTGGGGAGGGGGGTGAGTCCTGCCGATAATTGAGTTTCGTTTAAACTTGCAGATAATCGGACTGCTAAATGTCTTCACGCCACAAAAAACGCTCGAGGATTTCCAGGATGTGTAAGTGCTTTCTGGGCGTACAAAGACCGTTTCAGGGATTAAAGTGCAGTCGACATTCCTGGATGTTACTGGTTTGGAGAACCAGTAAAGCTTGCCAAGTAACTATGCTTTTTGTTTGCTTCGTCTCTCTCGCACACGCGCACGCACACACGCGCGCACACGCACACTCACGCTCACGCTCACAGGTACCTGGTGATGGAGCTGATGGATGCCAACCTGTGCCAAGTGATCCAGATGGAGCTGGACCACGAGCGCCTGTCCTACCTGCTGTACCAAATGCTGTGTGGCATCAAACACCTGCACTCGGCAGGGATCATTCACAGGGTACCATCTTCACCCTCCTCTCCTCTGCTTTAGTGCTGCGGAAAATACGATTGGCCCTAAATTTAAAAAAAGTTAACAAACGAGTGTGCTGGAGCAGGCTTTGTAAAGAAGAGCGTGTCAGCTGACGTGTTTGCCGTTGTGTGTGTAAGCTGAGAAAGTGCTGACTTCCCTTTTTTCCCCGATATGTGGCTGTGCTGCCTAACACACACCCCTCCCCCGACTCTCGCTGTGGCTCAGGATCTGAAGCCCAGCAATATTGTGGTGAAGTCCGACTGCACCCTGAAGATCCTCGACTTTGGCTTGGCCAGGACGGCGGCCACGGGTTTTCTGATGACGCCGTACGTGGTGACGCGGTACTACCGGGCTCCAGAGGTCATACTCGGGATGGGTTACCAGGCCAACGGTCAGTCGCCAGGAAACCGCACGCACGCCTTCTCCCTTCCTGAGCATGTCTTAACTCCCGGGGCTTCTGCTTTCTCATGAACATGGGAGGACGGTCTGTGAAACCTTTGCTGGACTTCGCAAACCGTCTCTCATCCATTGCTGCAAGCAAGATCCCAGGAAGAGCTGCACCAGCATGTAGAGGCGTCAGCCGGTCACGCGATCATGCGTGTGTGCCGTTCCTGGGACCTTCGTGCCGCATTTTAACACTGCGTGTTTGCATGTTCACATGTGACGGGCTTCACATTTTCAAAATTGTTAATGTTCCTGATTGTTAAAGGGCGAGTTAAAAGTATGCTGTGTTTAACAATGTCTAAATAAAAGAAATGTGAACCCCCCCCTCCCCGGCTACGGTTGTTTCCCCCTGATTTGGTCCTTCTTTCCTCTGCTTCGCACGTTTAGTGGACCTTTGGTCAGTGGGGTGTATCATGGCAGAAATGGTCCGCCACAAAATCCTGTTTCCAGGAAGGGACTGTATCCTTAGGCCGTAATCAACGTCTTCTGCGTTCTCGGATTCTCATGCTAATGTCAAAGGAATTTCCCGCTTTGCTCTAAATGGCTACAGACATTCGAGTGCAGTTTCTTAACTGGAAGATCTATTTTTAAGTGGATTAAAAAATTTGATAAAGCCTTAAACAGACGTGACAGCCGTTATCATGACAGGTAAGAGTTTGGTTTCCTGAACGCTGCCAATTATCTCCACTGACTCCTCCTTGAAACTCTTGGTGGGGGAGGGGGGCAGCCTCTCTTGTTGTAGATAACAGGCAGGCCTGCGCTAAGTCCCCCCCTCCCCCATTATTGCATTGTATTCATTAGCTTTGTATGCATTAACTCGTTACGTTCGTGTCAAAATGAGAACAGTCCTTTCTTCTGTAACTGTCACATTTTCGACATCTTTAAAGGTCTGGTAATAAGTACCTGTGAGCTTCAGCGAGATTCTTCAGTTCTAATACGGTCACTGTAGACCATTTTGTGTATGTCTTGTTTGTAAGATGGGATGAATGATTAAACCAGTCTGTGCTCTCCATAACATTGATATTACTGCGTAGCTTACAGTGTGTCTTTGCCTGATCACACATGTTGCACGTTTATGTTTTAAGTTTACTAGATGACATAGTTTTTGTCTTTGATTTCTCAGTTTTGTGGTTCTGCATGTTAATTTCATGTCGTTTCATTTTTTTAGTTGATGTCTGGTCTGTTGGCTGCATCATGGCCGAAATGGTCAAAGGTAGTGTGGTGTTCCCAGGGACAGATCGTATCCTTACCTGTCGTTGCATGTGACCTCTGACCTCTCTGTCAGTCCTCCACCAGTGTTTACCACATTCTGTTCCTGTCATTTTATTTACAAATAGAATGTGTGCATTTTTAAAAGGAGAAACGTTTATACCAGAAGCTTCCCTTTTCATGTGAAATATACGAGTCTACAAGCCACCTGGTAAAACTCACTACATTTTTTTTTTTGCAGCTTAAAGGAATTGGTATAGGTTAGCAACAAGGAGCCAGGTAGACCTTGCAGCGTGTCGTGTCTTTCCTTACATGAGCTGTTAGACATCGATCAGTGGAACAAGGTTATCGAGCAGCTGGGTACTCCCTCCCAGGACTTCCTCCTGAAGCTCAACCAGTCCGTTCGCACGTACGTGGAGAACAGGCCGCGCTATGCTGGCTACAGCTTTGACAAGCTCTTTCCCGATGTTCTGTTCCCCGCAGACTCTGAGCACAGCAAGCTGAAAGGTAACAAACTGCTCGTGGTATTAGCAGGCCCTTTCATTTCTTATTTGTTTTGTTGTATGTATTTTTTAATGCGTTTTTAATGGTTCCTTTAATTATGGTCCTGTTTTCTTATTGAACGGTCTTGCTGACACATCCCCTGGACCCCTGGCTGACGAGTGGTTGCGGACTGAACCAGCTTTGTCTTTCAGCCAGCCAGGCCCGTGACCTGCTGTCTAAAATGCTGGTGATAGACGCGTCGCGCCGGATCTCGGTGGACGAGGCCCTCCAGCACCCCTACATCAATGTGTGGTACGACCCGTCTGAGGTGGAGGCGGTAAGTATAGAGCCTTCCACTGAGGCCTAAGAGGAGGGGGACGGTTTGATTGCTGGGCAGATGTGAGGCTATAGCCGTCGTGTATACAGTGCCAGCCAGCCTTCTTTCATGTTTGGTGACGATAACCCGATTGTAACAGCTGTTTGATTATCGGAGACTTGGAACAGCTGACGCCAATCGGACCCATCCAGAGGACCATTTACATTCTCATTTAAGTTCTGTACCTGTGTTATGGGAACTGTTGCAGCATTACATTTTTAATATATATTTTTTACATTAGGATGAATTCTGTCTGTTGTTTTTTTTTTTATTATTTTTATTTATTTATTTTAAGGCTGCAGGATTTACTTGCTAAAAACCTCGTTAATCACTTCTCGTTGGCAGCCACCGCCACAGATCAGTGACAAGCAGCTGGATGAACGGGAGCACACCGTGGACGAGTGGAAAGGTGCCGTGTCCTCTGGCCTGGATTTGAAGGAAGCCCATACGAGTAGATTTGGGGGGTGGAAAAGAACGTCCCTTCCGGGGTTCAAATGAAGGGGGTGGGATACTCTACCCAATAAAACGCTGTATAATATGCTTGTGTACAAAAAAAAAAAAAACACAAGAATAATGTATCTCATCATAAAACTTAGTTTTTTTTACCCTCAAGTTTTACGTTGCGCACCCCTACTCTCCATTAAAATGGTTTAGTCCAAACTCCAGCTCCTGCTCACCTCCAATCACACGTACTGCAGTAGCAGTGAGTCGAGAGGTGGGGCACGGTTTTGCATGCAAACTTGACTCACCGAAGGATTCACATCAGAACCAACAGTTAATCGATGCAACGGTGGGAAGTGGTGGAATTTAATCTCACGTCAGTCTGTTTCATAAGATTTAGAAGATAAATAATTAGAAGATAAATAATTAGAAGATAATCTTCGTGTTTGACAATTGCATGACAAATAAATAGCAAACCTGAAAACGTAAGTGAATAGGTAGTCACAAGTCTCATCCCACTGAGTATGCTGGCAGTGCTTAAGAATTGGTAGAGAAGCTTTAAAAAAAAAAAAAAAACAGCCAGACATATGGAGTTTTTTGGGTAAATAAAGTTACGTACTTTTAATGACAATAGTTTATGAGTAAAAAACTAACTAAACAACCGAACAGAAGCACCCCACAGCGAAACGCAATGTTACATCCGTTCTTTGACATCCTTATGCTCCCTCCTGTCCTAAACACCCAGGCCCTGCCCCATGTTAACATGAAACCTATGCTGCGCTGGCAGACTTCATGCATCGCTGTTTTTCACCTGCATTTATTGCACTTTCTTTTTCTGTATTAGAACTCATATACAAGGAGGTACTGGATTGGGAGGAGAGAACAAAAAACGGCGTGATCCGAGGACAGCCTACATCCTTAGGTTAGTTAAACCGGACTCTGTTCCACTCTGCACTGTATGGGTGACGGGAAGGACAGCAGTGCTGTTATTACAATCTCCTATAGAGGGCAGCAGTGTGCTGTTTTTAATAGTCTCCTATAGAGGGCAGCAGTGTGCTGTTTTTATAGTCTCCTATAGAGGGCAGCAGTGTGCTGTTTTTACAGTCTCCTATAGGGGGCAGCAGTGTGCTGTTTTTACAGTCTCCTATAGGGGGCAGCAGTGTGCTGTTTTTACAGTCTCCTATAGGGGGCAGCAGTGGTAGCACTTTACTCCCAAGACATGTTGGTATGCTGTGATTACTCCCTTCCTGCGTGGCTGTGGGTAGATCTGTTTTTGGAAGCTGGTACCATGTGAACCTGCATTTCATTGGACAACAGGCATAAAATAAAACATTTCAAGGCAGTGTTATACTGTGTCAAAGTAAAGGGTAAAACATTAACTGATTAATGTATCAAACCACACTGACAGAATCCAGCCTAAGTGACTAGCAAACAGTTACGTTTTTGAAAACCTCCAACTCAAACAACTCCGTATAGCAATTTTTTTTTCAGTTGCATGTTTTCACAGACACGATGTTCTGGAGAATGCGTCTGACCGGCGCGCCGTAGTGCTTTACTGATTTAATGCGTTGTTTCTCATAGCACAGGTGCCGCAGTGACTGACGGCTCGGAGCTGGCGTCGTCCTCGTCCTCGTCGTCCACCACCGATGCGTCGTCCATGTCCACCGAGCCCACCCTCACCTCCGACACGGACAGCAGTCTGGAGAGCTCCGTGGGGGCTCTCGGCTGCTGTAGATGACTGACCTCCCCGTCCCTCCCGTACCGTCTCCCAGAGTATTTAGGCCAGTTTAAAAACTGAAAAGCTGCAACTTCTGTCATAAAACCCCTCAGAATGTGGATGGTGTTGTAAGGCTGTAAATTTTAGCGTTTTTGTCTGTTTCTGAAAAGATTTTTGATTTTTGAACACTAAGGTAATCTTAATGAATGTGATTTATTTTTTTTTTCCTATTTTTTTTATTTTATTTTTTTACGCTATGATTTTACCATGTGCTCTAAGAATGGCGAAGGTAATTTGTAAAGTTTTTATGGTAAATAATATATATTTTAAGTATTTTAACTTTACGTTTGTGGTGCGACATTTGTCATTTTTTAAGTAGCCTAAAACGGGTTCAAAGTCATTTCTTGAACTCTTCCTCAAAAGCTTCAAACATTTGACACCTTTGTTATCTCACTATTCTGGAAGCAGTTGCTTTGATGCGCAGCCTTAAAGTATATATTGAGATCACATTTTCCCCTGTTTTCCCCCTATTTTCTTGTAACAAAAACCTTCCAAAAAATTGTCTTGATGTTCATCGATAATGTTTGGTTCCTGAAGGCCTCGGCAGTGAGTGAGCCTACAACCACTGTGATTGGTGAGGTTCTACTCTTGAAGTGAGTGGAGTAGCAAAAATGGATAAGGGTACTAAACTGTGTTTTGTAGGCTTCAGGGAGATCTTACACTTCTGAAGCATTTGACTAGATGAGAAACCTCTAGCAGGTGCAGGGCTGTGTGAAGAATGTTCCTGTTCTGTTGTCAGGCATGTACTGTGCTCACAGGGCTAGCAGAATTGAGGAGTTAGCCATTATTTGCCATCGTTGGCTTGCAGTATATTTACAGTTTCAAATCTTGTCATTTCTCTGTCCAGTTTAAACATAGTGAAATATTGGTGCTGAAAAGGGGGGCGTGCGACCCTTAACTGGATGAAGCGGTTTAGAAGACGACTGACTGACTGACTGACTGACTGACTGACTGAAGGGGGGGGGCACAGCGCAGAATGTCAGTGCATGCGCATGCTGGAAACCGGCTTAATTCGAGCAACACGGTGTATGTAAAACCAAGAAAACGAAAAACGTTTATGGTATTGTATGCAATAAAAGCATTCCTTTTAGTCTTAAAATGGAGAAGTGCCTGCAAATCCATTAGTAATCTGCTGAAAGGCATGGGCTTTACACAGCTGAGGTACAGCACTGACTTTGGAAAAAATGCTCGTATTTGTACAATGTCTAGTCAGGTTTGATTTTGCCCAGGTCACAGACTGGGTGTCTATTTTTCTACTGTTTTGGCTCACTCACAAAGTAGGCAGTGATGGTGGTGAGAGATTACGCCGGCTTTCAGGGTGTCCACCGTTTCTGAGCGTGGTCTACACCAGACATCGTCTTCAAGCTGGATCACTGCTACAATGGCTTAGTGACGTGCAGGTGTGCTTTAACGACTTCTTCCAAACGATCCGCCCAATGTGGAAGGCTCGACGATGTTGGTGGTTTGGAGGAGAGCTTTTTACCTTAACCTAGGGCTTTTTTCCCATTTGGCACAGAGATTTAGGGATGAATTTAATTATTTCTAATATTTTTTTAAATGATCGTGATGAGCTGAGAGAGAATTTAACGTCGAGTTCTCCACTGTGAGTTCAGACACACAGACGACGCGCAGCGCTTCATGGTTGCTGTACAACTTTTTTTAGTTTTTTTAAGTGCTCTTAATTTAATTTGTTTCATATTTATCACAAAAGGTGCGATTGACATTGTGGTGGTTTTTTTTATTACATGTAAAAAAAAAAAAAAAAAAAAATCACAACTAAAGTAGGCTTTGAACTACCTCACTAAATTTCTGTATGTTCTTCAGCATTTAGATGGGATTGAAATTTTCATTGACGTATTTATTTCGAAGTGTACTATTGTCAGTGTTAGACTTCTAGTGTTGTATGTTGTGTGTTTTACACCTACATGTGACATTTTTTTTTTCTTTTCAGTTTATGTGCAATACCTTCATAAATAGCAGTGGTGGATCCACATAGATATGTGTTTTCTGAAGGCAGAGAGCTGTTAGGTGTCAATACATTTTCTAAATGTATTTTTAGAGGTTAGAACTACCGTCTTGGTGACTTGGTGCAGTTATAACGTAACGTAATCAGCCGTGACAGTCCTGTCTGTGAGGTCAGTGGCTGGAGGTAAAGGGGCAGAATCGTGTATGAGCACGTAAGTTTCAACAATTTGATGGCAGGGCAGAAATGCGTTGAGAGTAATTAAAATTATGTTTGAATAATCCTGGTGCTGGTTCATAATCTCTGTCTGTTGTAACCAGCCAAGGCGACGACCACCTCCAGCCCCACCGCACCGCCCCCCCGTGACTTCTGGATCTGGTCATTTGCCCCATCTGGTTATAAAAAGTGCACTATTTGAATGAATGTTCTGGGAAAACCGTCCAGTTATGCTAGTTTTTAAAATGTACTGCAAATAAACAGCATAAAGCAAGCTTGTCCGGCCAGACTACCGTTTTCAAATTACTTGCTCTTAATGGTTTTGTGTGTCAGGGACGTGGATTCTGTCCCCCCCCCCACAAAAAAAACTTTACATCAGGTCAAAAGGGTTTATTAAGTGTTTGAAATAAAAAGAAAAAAAACAGTAATTTTTTTGCCATAGTTCGTGAGTCTAAACAAAGGGCAAAGCTGCTGTTTTGCTGTAGCCTCGACCGTCTGCTGCCTGTTCTGGGTGGATGACCTTTAGTAATGAAGAAAAAAAAAATGCCGAACACTAAGAACACCAGCTATGCTGATCCGCCCCCATCCCCAAGATTTGATGTGTCGACAGAACACCACTTTGGCATGTATTGAGGGATCTGTCGAGCTCTTCGTCAGAATAATCCCGGTTTATTTAGTAGGGAAAAACAAGTGAGCCACTGAGGTTCATGGTCAGGCCAGCACGATTTTGGTGTAGCACCGTCACATGCAGACGTGTCAATTTCCCTTCGTGCGGCTCTTCAGAGACACTCGGATGAAGAACACGCACGACAAAACAGCTCACAAGAACTGCACGTTCACCGCAGTTCAAGGCGAGTCAAGATACAAAATAAATATCGCCTGTGCGCTCGAACGAGAGAACTTCTACTCTGGGACCTAAAACGGCTCAGAAACGCCTCCAGAATGTAGAGGTGGTTACTCCTGCTCATTCTACCGAGGCCTTGGGATGCATGCCAGGACATACGTATGCACAAAAACCAGGTTTAGTACGTGGAACGTTTTGGCCTATTAAAAAGAAAGCCCCTTTACCAGATACGGCTGTTAACATGTTCAGAACTTTAAAAGAACAGATGAGCTCACATTTGAAAGTAAAAATCTGTAAGGTAGCTGTCTTAAAAAAAA
Source organism: Chitala chitala (assembly GCA_025773905.1). Taxonomy (NCBI): domain Eukaryota; kingdom Metazoa; phylum Chordata; class Actinopteri; order Osteoglossiformes; family Notopteridae; genus Chitala; species Chitala chitala. The sequence continues at coordinate 24,191 of JABJVR010036790.1, forward strand.
AAAAAAAAAAAAAAAAAAAAAAACCCTTAAAGGCACAGTCAGGATATAAAGGGTAGGTTTCACATCGAAGCCCACGTCCCATGGCTAAACATCCTGTTTTGGATTCAAACCCAGAACAGCGTTCTTTGGTGCTGCGTGGCCCTAGTGTGCAAACAGTGGCCTCACGATCTGAACCGCTTCTCCACCGCATTGCTTAACATGAAGACCTGAAGGTAAATACGGTCCAGGGACATCGCTTCCATCAAGAATAAGGTTAGATTAGATGTCGCTGGTCCGTGGCACGGCGGCAGGGTCGCTGAGGGTGGAGAAAAAGCTCTCCATCTCACGCTCCAGCAGCTGGTTGCGTGCCTCGGCGTCCTGCCGGGCGCGCTCTGAGTTGCGTAGCTTGATCTCGAGTAGTCGCTGTTTCCGCCGCTCCAGATCCATCTCACGGTCCAGGTGCTCCACCTGGACTCGCAGTGCTTTGCTTGAGTCCTCCAGCCTGTAGGGGTCAGCGATGCATGTCAAATATTCAGCTATGCCTGATCCCTTTGAAATCAAAACTACTGGTTTTTCAAGCTTTTAACCAGATGCTTTATCTGAAACGTCCAGCTGGACAACGCTGATAACAGACATAAACAGGATAATTAAGCTTATGCAGTAAGATTTCTATTCTGCATGCAAAATAGATTTGCATTCCTTTGATGGACATGTATGGAAAGGAAACACTCAAGGTGATGACAAGGTGTGCTTCCTGACACACAGTTCCTCTTCACAAAAAAGCGTGGATGCATTTAATATAAATGTCATGTTGAATATCAACAGACCACGACTGGCAAGATATCTGAAAGTATGTCACCTTTGAAGAACATCACCTACGGCGTGGACTGTCAGTCATCAGCCTGCTGCCTGGTGACTTAGTGTTACAGTACAGACGAGCAAACGGAGTGGACTTCAGTAACTGAACCCTGAGCAAAATGCAACAAGCTGCAGCCATGTTGTGTATTCAGTTGTGACTCACTAAGAGTGACGGCACTGAATCTGTTTCAAAACTAATTTTGAAATCAGTTGTGTATTGTGTGTTGCTTGTCACATTGGGGCTTTAACACTGTTAAACATTGATGACTGAGTGTTGTTGTCATCCCCCCCCCCCCCATTATGCGAGGTTTTACATCTTTATCCTGGTTTCGTAGGCTCCCTTCTGTTTCCTCAGCTGCTCCTGAAGCTCCTCCACCAGGCTGCTGAGGGTCTTTACGTTGTCGCCGGTGACGTTATGGTCTCTCACGCAGCCTGTGCCACTAACGCAGAGCTCCAAGCCGTCACTTCTGTTGTCAGCCTCTAGGGGCCGCTGTCGAGGGGGCGGCTCCGTGCTGGTCTGCTGCCCCTTCCCGCCGTTCACTGCCGATTGGCCGCCGCTGGAGTCTGGCACAGAAATGTCACAGGATGAGGTAGACCACGGTGTCCCAGTGACGCTGGGCACGCTCAGACTGGACACGGTCACGTTGTCGTACGTTGACAGCCTCTGGGAAGAGCCTGAACCTGACTCCCTTGCCGGCTCCCCTGAGGAGGTGCGGCGGTGGCCACGGAGCGAGGACAGGCCGCTCATCAGCCAGCCCCCACCTGACTGACCCGAGACATCCCCCGCAGAGCCTCCGAGCTTGACCGCTGGGGGCCGTGCCCCGGGGCCCCAGAAGGAGCCTTTCCAGCCAGGAAGGGACTTGGCCTGCTTGCCTGGACTGACGTCCGTGTCCGGCCCTGTTCCCTGATTGGCTGCTTGTGAGGCACTGCTGGTGAGCGTGCTGACATTAACGTCCAATGAGGTGGCGCTGTCGCCCACTTCCTCTGTGCCTGTGGAGGAGCCCCTGTCATTGGTACAGCTGTGCTGGACATCCCCCTCGGATATCCAGCCCACTAATCCGCATGGGCCCTGCACCTGTACCTCCAGCGGCACATCGGGCTCCTCCGGGTCGTCGCCTGCGTACAGCCGATCGTGCTCGCTAATCAGCGCCATCATGAGGTGCTGTACCAGCGAGGTTCCTGTCCAACAGTACGGGGGGGGTTAAGAATTAAATCACCCATAAGGTTGTACATTCAACACATTCAAACCCTAGAAGGAAAATGCAGTGGTAAGATGCTGCACTTTATACAGCCACACCTAAAGTTCCAGGTGTCTCTGGTTAACAGACGTAAACAGGTACGGTATTCATGAGCAGATACGGCACGTAAACATATGCACTGATATGAGAAATAACGCATGTGCTGGGTGACGCGTACCTTCCATAATCGTTACTGGGTCTTCCATTTTAGATCGTAAGATATTTGGTCCAAACACCGTGGCTAGATTCTGAACACTCATTTTGTTTTCATTTGAATGCGACTGAACTTCGTGAAGGAACCTGCAGAGTGGTTAAAGGGCAATAGTAAATGTAAACATCCGCTCTATAGTGTCTACTTTGACTTTCAATACAGGTGTAGTTTTACGCTTCTCATACATGTGTACCCCAAAACTAACACTTTTGTCCTGCCAGTGTATTTACATCATATAATAGTAATGGGTAATAATCAGACAGGCACACTGGTGTTCGTGTGTGTCTTGGCTAAATGGAGGGTAACAAATGGCAGTATCACAGTGAATACACACTCCTTTCACAACAGGCTCACGCACTTGCATATGTACTTCAGTAGGTTGTAGTTGGCTGCAGGGAGGGTCTTCACCTGTTTGCCCAGTTCCTGGATGCCCTGGGGAGATGGATGGCAGGGCCCCAGAACATTTCACTCACTGCTGCTTTCTTATGCTTTTGTTTGCATAGTAAAACTGGTGCAATCGTTAACCCCGCCCCCCACGCCTAAACGTTACAGTCGCACTTGCAAAGCTACTGTCCTACTTTGTCATGCTGGTTAATGGCAGGATGCTTTTTTTTCATGACAGGGTGATGACCCTACCTCCTCCCCGTCCTTGGCCAGCAGTCGAGCACAGGTGAGGAAGTCCTCGTATTTGGCGAAGGGTACGACAGGCTCAGGTAGCTCCCGCAAGTAGAGTTTAAGCAGTGAAGCCACAGTGTGGACGTCCGTGTTGCTGTGGGGAGTTCACCAAGGGGGCAAAACGGTTAGGGCGCTGGAGAACAGTGACCACTCTGCCAGTTGGCACAATGCCCATGGGAGAGCCAGCAATGTCCCCAGGCGACCCCACAGAGCAGCTCCACATCTTTTCCAGTTCGATTTCATTGTGTGTAATCTTGCGTTTGAGAAAACTGCAGCTGCTCACTAGAACGTTCACAGGACAGTATTAAGATTAACTCTGGATTTCACCTCAAAGGTAAAAGGCCACGAAGATGCCCTTGCTGCCCGGGCATCCCCTACCTGTCGAAAAGGGGTTTGTCACCGCAGTCAAAGGCATCTTGGAGTTCTTTGACCAGGTTGGCTTGGCCCGGCATCCGAAAAAGGCCCTCCTCGTTGAGACCCCGCTCCCGGATGAAGTCAGCGCACTGCTCCACCAACAGAGGTGCCAGTCGCCGGCCGAATTTTTTCTCGTACTGTACCGTCTCTTCCAGTCGCTGCCCGAATATCCCTGTCGAAATCACACGCATACAGACTCACGCAGTGCAAACTGCGGACGTACTCCACCATAAGTCTAATTATGTCTGGGCGATTTTTTTCCCCCGTTTTGCTAAGGATGCGTTATGAAATTCTAAAGAACTGTAATTCATTTATTTAATTTATACGACATGCAAACACTCTCTAATTGCATGCATCAGCATTGGCATAAATGCTATGCTGGATAAATAAAGAAAGAAGAAATCAGTCTGTTTAATTGCAGTGTAAGCAGTGCATGATGTTGTAGCTGTGCAGAATGGCTGTAAGCTGAGCTGTGCAGTCCGATTCTCCTCCCACTGCACGCGCCCCCCGGGATTTCTCACGGCGTCGCTGCACTCCGCGGTCGCAGCCACCGGGCAGCGCGCAGAAGTCGCGGTACGCGCGGGGACAAGAGCCGCACAGCAGAAGAGCCGCGACTCCCGGCACGAGACGCATTCCAGGCTCGCCCTCCCACTGCGCCGCGTGCGGCCGGGACGGCGCGTGCATCCAGCAGCGGAACGCCTCGCCGACGCGCGCGCCTTTACACATCTGCTTCCGCCGCGAGCCCGGCCGGGCCTTAATCACAGCTTGCGGAACGAAATATTTAATTAATGAAAGGGCTCTTGCAGGCGACTGGACGGGCAGGCGTTGGCTTGCCCGTGGTGCAGCAGCGCGGCTAAATGTGAATTAGCGCATGGGTCACGCCGTGATGCGAGGCATTCCTCTTCGCAATTCATCAGGCTGTAATTGAGAGACGGTTCTATTCCCGTTGACTAGGCTGATGTTCTGACATTCCTCGCCGACGAACTGCATGCTGCATGAGAGATCCGATTAAAGTATAAGTCTGGAAAAACCCCGGATTGGTTTACCATGAGCAAACCATTAAAAAAAATCCACGCACGCTTTAAAGCGCTTGTGTTTTCCATTGTGTAGTAAAAACGGTGCTGCCTTTGAAGTGTTTATAAATATACAGTGCGATTTTTTTGGATGGGCAATTTGTCTTAGGAACCACTGTCACTAACCCAAGGTGAAACATTAGCTAGCATTGCCCCCACTTGCAGTAGGATCAAAGAAAAAAATCTTAATCCTTCGTTGAGTCTTAATTGTGAATCATCCCAGTGAGAGCCATTATCACCATCTGAAGTTTAAAAATGCAACACAACACTAAGATCCTACACCTCGCTGCCCACAAGTGAACGTGCCTTTGTGAATCACCGCCAGCCTGGTTTGGTTGCTAAGACCATCACGTGCTGTTTGCTGACTCTAGGGGTTAGTGCGGGTTTGCGGGCTTTATACGTGTATTTATGTGTAGTTAGAGCACAGCCCAGACAGGAACTGCTTCGTGGTTCGGGATCTTGCTATAAATAACAACATCTTTGTAACGCAATTCCTGGAGCCCATTCTGAATTTCACACGAGCGCTGTAGGCCTTGAGATATTTTTGCTGACCCTCTTAGCCTCCTTTCATTGACAACCAATGATGTCGCCTTCCTGCTGCTTGTTTTCTCAACTACAGTCATCTTCCAGTGACTTTTACAGCACCGGTGCAATTTTATACCTTTACCGTGGTACACGAGCAAGAGACACAACAGAAGCACTACTATTAGGTTAAAAAAAAAAACTTTAGCACGTTATTTTTAGCCCACGCCCTGTATATCAGCCTTGGTGCATGATGTTACACTATGTGTAGTCATTTTTGTGTCAGAATGAAAGCTCCATCCCTGCTTTTACTCTTTCCCGCATTGCTTGGTTACCGCTGTCCTGCTGTCAGTACCTCCTCCAAAGGGCGCCCAGATGACCCGTCGGATGGCTTTGACCCAGTCGTCCACCTCGGTCTGAGAGCTCGCCATAAGTACGACGGACTCATGGCTGACACCGGCCCTGTCCCGCTCCGAGACGCCACCTGCAGAGACAGACAGATAGGGAGAGAGGGACACAGAGAGAGAAAGACAAAAAGTGTCACAGAGAGGGAGAGAGACAGAGACAGAGAGGGAGAGAGACAAAAGGTGTCACACAGAGAGGGAGAGAAAGACAGCAAGAGAGAGGGAGAGAGAGAGAGAAATTGAGCTGAATGTTCTGAATTAGGGTTGTGTCTCGTGTTTCTACAGCTTTGAGCTGTGAAGTTGCCTCTTTGCTGTAATCGTTCTGTTAGCATTTCCTCCTGGTGTCTAAGACACCAACTAAAACTGTATATAAGTTAGTTACAGCAGGGCTTCATTTGGCCCGGAACATTTTTCAGTTAGATTTCAATTAGATTCACGAGACTTTAAACAGTCAGTAGCTAGTTAGGGAAGATTGTGAGGAGTAATTTATCTCCTTAAAGCAGAATAACAGTGTGATGCACAGTTTAACATGCTAAGTGAGTCACTGGGCCGCGCTGGTAAAAGATGGAGACGACGCATGATTTGGCACTACAGGCGTGGCAGATGTGGCCTGACAATAAAAGTCACATGATCGCCTCAAGTGCTCTCGCTCATGGATTTCTGAAGACTGAGCCTCGTTCCCCTGTGATTTCCACCAGCCAGTTGCGATATTCATAACCACGTGGTCCTGAGTGTCTCTGAAGAGCATCCACTTAGCCCGTCCGTCCTGAGAAGGAATAATTTAATAGAGCAGCGCAGAGATAATAATCCAGTGCCAGACACACGCACGTCTTCACATTTTAACACGCAGACACAGGACTAAACGTCTCACTGCAGCAGCCCTCGGTGTTCAGGGCTCACTCCCTCTCGACCCATTTATTGCATTGCTAAAATATGCAAACGCATTGTTTGGAGAAAGGCAAGAGCTTGTTATCTTTTGGCACTGCTGTGTAAATAAGCAAACGCTGGCCCTCTGACCCCGAGAGCTGAAGCGTGACAGACACGGGTTATGGGTAATATTGGCGTTGTGGTTTTCCCAGATGATGGTACGCGAAAATGCCTCCCAGATGGAATATAGTCACAGGAAAGCCTGAATGCAACACGCAGAACGTGAATCACAGAAAGCTGCGGGCTGATTTGGAGCTCCAGACCAGGGGAAGCTCTGCAGTAGCCCCACCTGCTAAGGCAGGCGCTTCATGCTTTGGAAAAGCTGGTTTCGATGCGCTTTCTGTGACATTGAGGGAAAAAAAGGTTGATTAAGGGCTTTGAAGACATGGACCAAACAGGAAATGAGACAGCGCTCACCTGGAGTCGCAAACGTCCATGTCTGACAACTTAAACGGGAACAAGTTCTGCCTGCTTGATGTTGAGAAACCTGTTGCCAATGTGGACGGAAGATGGTTTCTGTGGTTTCCATACTGACAAGCAACCAGATGGCCTTAAACAGAACAGACGTGCTTCCTCTGAGGGTGTGTGGCTCCTAGTGGAATTGCTCCGCATCATTAATTAGGGGACAGTGGGAAATGACTGGAAACCCAAGGCACAGACGCCAAGGAGGAAGAAGAAGGTCAGGGCTGCTAATTGACCCCATCGGTCCAAATAAACGGATGATAAATTTGGTCAGCAGAGGACAGCCTACCAGCTGGGAACCCAGATGTCTGGGATTTATTGCTGCTGTGGCAGTTACACATAATCAGCAGAAGAACAGGCCGCAATCCCAGGAGCCTAGAGTAACGTGCAGGCTGTTTATAGCATAACCAGACACAGTCGGAGCTGAAACTGTTTTAACAAGTTGTCGAAATCAACGACTTTGAGGGTTTGGACAAAAGCAACATTGTTGTGATTGTAAAAAGACTCCACTAGGTGTCAGTATCACATCTGTCACTCGTGTGGGATGCCATGTCAGGCCCTGGGCATGGCTGCCACCTTGTTCTCATTATAATATTTATCACCATTGTTTTTCAGTTTGTATATTGGTTTACGACTCAGACTAAATCCAGCACCCTGCCACTGATCCTCTGTGTGTAAAGATCCCCCCCCCACTCCCCATAGGACTGCGGGCTGGGGGTAGTTGTCATATGAGGATATTCAGATGCTCCTGTGAGGAAATGGGCAGGACCACCAAAGAAAACGCTCTTTCTTGCATTTTGCAATCGGTTTTACAAACAACATACTAATGTCTTCCTGTATTTGTGACCGACGTGTCGGAGATATTGGAGCAGCGGCTGGAAGCGTCTCTGCCCTTGTGTCACATAGATTGTAAAACAACAATAAAAGTTGCAAGGACTAAGACTGCATTTGTAGGTGCCGACGTCTTTATTAAAAGCAAGAACACAGGAGTCCTCACTAGCTTTGGCCATCTCTCACTCCACAAAGGGCCGTATTCCGGGCTGCATGTGTTTTTTCAGTGTGAGGGAGGGAGGAATGATAATGCACCCACAGATGGTGAAGATTTACATCCTAGACGGACCTGTGTAAACGTGTATGGGACGTCTGCATTTGAACGGTTCGTCGTGCAAAGGCCTCAGACACGCGAATGGGAAATGCCACCTTTCCTGAGCAGTCTCAGACAAGAAACTTTTAACAAAAAAACTCTGCCGTCTCAAAAAACCAGCCACCCTTATGCCAAAACATGCGGCAGGATGTGGAGATGATGGGAGATGACTGAACCCAAAGCGCCTTTGTGTTGAAAGACAGAAGCAGGGAGGGTTCGCACACTTGGCGTTACTGCAAGGCCTTAAGCTGACTTTAAAAGGCTGCTCTTACATGATAACCCGCATAGGAGACAGATGGGTGCCTTTCACGCTCGCCTTTAATCTCACACTCTTCTCATTTGTGGTTTTATTGCACTTTTTTCTCTAACAGCACGCTGTTGGCATTAGCCGTACCCTGGGGGACGCACGTGAAAAAGGGAAGTGCTGTTAATCACAACAGTCTGCAGATTTCTGTTTATCTTTCAAAGGCTGCCGAGGTTGTCATGGAAACAAAATGGAAAGTGCATTTTCTTGCTTCTCTCAGTCCCCCCCTGCAGAAGCCAAGAAAGTTTACGTCATTATTTTCTTTACCACTTTCTTACGTCTCGCCTTATTTATGGCTGTCTGCTAAGGGCCGACAGTTTGAAAGTATGAAAGTTCTTCCATTTGGACACTGTGTAATTAGATAAGGGTGGCCCAGGACAGCCCAGAACATCCCAGGACAGCCCAGGACAGCCCAGGACATCCCAGGATAGTCCAGGACAGCCCATGACATCCCAGGACAGCCCAAGATAGCACAGGCCTGCTTTTGTTCGTTTGCCAATCACCAGTGGTTACCAGACTGCATCTCACGGGACCAGGGGGAGGTGGCCATTTCATGCACTTGCACACTTCTGTTCTCATGTATGTCCTCCTTCCTAAACACAGATGGGTTTTCAGCCCGGTAACAT
>JABJVR010036831.1:0-33021 GCA_025773905.1 Chitala chitala
TACACAATTTTTTCACATACATTTCATATAGTTATAACTGAAATATATATATATATATATATATATATATATATGAGGTCTTACTTCATGTTTAAACGCTGGTCCTTCTGTGACTATTTCAGTGAACAGAAGGGATAGGACCTTTCAAACACATGAAAAACAGTTAATACCTGAATAACTGTGAAAGCCAGTGTGGCCAGAAATTTGTTAAACAGCCCTGCCTGTGTAGCAATACACTGAGGTCCCAATACAGTCCAATACACAATAATCACTTTCACCTTCACATGTTCATGACACTTCACTGAGTAGCGTTACAACTCGACGCAGCACTTGGGCTGTTTGGGGCCTTGGCTGGTGCTGGTTGTTGGGTATGTGGGTTTGACATTGCTGGGGTCTGTACTGGTAAGCATCTGCACTCTCTGTGTTCTACTGCATGGCAGCGCATCAAGAGGTAAAATAAGCTTGTAGTATTTCCAGTTTTACTTTGCAGACATGTTTTGGCACGGTTTACAGCACCAGTGTGTTGTGAGTTAGACTGTAAATAAATAATAATAAACCCCTGACGTCTTTTTACCTTCTTTATCCACGATGTCTTTTTAAAACATTTAGTGGCTGCTGAGCTGTCAGCCAACCTCGCTGTGCATTTTTTTTGCACACTTGCCTGCCCGTTTGTCACAGCGCTGCTTGGAACTGCAGAGGTTTCTGTGATGCGATAGGCTGATGCACGCGACTCAACACCATCACTCGTTTACATCACGATGTATCGTTACGTCCCTACTGTCTGAATGTGATAGTGGAGGAACACCCCTGGTTCCATGGTACCAGCCTTTGATGGTGTCCCCAGTAGCGCACCCGTGGACCGTGTGCTTCACCCGCAGCATGCCCGTTGATTATGTCTCTCTTCCTTTAGGTGGCTGTGGCACATCCTGGAGACATTCACTCACGTCGTCCAAGTGACCCTGGGGTACATGCTGATGCTGTGCGTCATGTCCTACAACGTCTGGATCTTTCTGGGCGTCATCCTGGGCTCTCTGATTGGTTACTTTGTTGCCTTCCCTTTAATTAGTCAGAACTCATAGAAGAGGATGATGAAGAGGAAAGTAAGGCATACTGCCATAGTTTAGGTCAAAATATTTCATGACCCAAGTTAAGGGGTACCTTTTAATGGAGAAGAGTGTTTGTTCTTTCCTGTTACTGGGCAGCTGTGGGCTTTAGACCAGTGAAATTCAGACCTGTATTTGTGCAAACAGTAAAACGTACAGGATCCAAAGATGACTCTGTTCCTGTACTCAAAATACAGGCTGATGTTCCACTGGGACATGACAGACAAGGATATGGTGTCTGAGTGGTGCAGCCTACTCTTAAGGAGAGGGATATACACAGGTGCACACTTCTACAGGTTTCACACAGAGGAAAGTGTGTGGCTCGTGTTAAATAACTAACCGCCGTATCTGCAGTTCTGTAGAACTTTGTACAAACATCTGTAGGCGTGCCTTTCATTACACATTGACCTCGAGAGATTTTTCAGCTTCAACAGCAAAATGTCCCAAGAGTTACTAAGCAGCAACCAATAAAGAGGTCGGGACGTGAAGCACGACACCAGCACCCTTGAGCTCTGTGCACTTCAGCACACCCACTTTTCTCGCTGCCTTATTTACAGCCCCCACTACACGTAGGCAAGTCCACCTGTAAAGTAGGCATTACCACTGTACGGACCGTGAGAATATGGGAAAAAAAGCTGTGTGGGCCTGTCTGCAGTAGTGTGTGAAAATACAGGTGCTCGCTGGAGAGGTGGTGACATTCCTCCCATGTGGTCGGCTGTTCCCATTCAACAATCCAGACCTGCATTCGCAGGCCTTTGATAAACTGATTGAGTGGTTTTTATTGAATGGTAAATGTAAATTTAACTGTACTCCAGCGTAGCCCTGCAGCAGACCAATAAAAATGTTACTGCTTCATCTGCCTGTAAGAGTAGAAAAAGTAAAGTGTACATTAAATTACTGTTGGAGGGGCTTGCAAAGGTCTTTCTGTTCAGCAGGTACAAGTACAGAGCATAGCACATTAACATTGCAGATATGTTATCATTGGAATGTTACCAAGATGACTGAAGACATAAAATTGGCACTGAAAATGCCAGTGACATGAGAAGACCCACGGGGAGTTGTGAAAGTCCTGTGGTCCAACAGGTTCACAGCAGCTGGGACTGCTTTAAATAAGACCATTGTATTGAAGATTTCCTATGTTCATTTAAAGTGTTTTGGGACCCCACTGTGGCTACTGGACATATCAGTCCACATTAAACTGAAAAACCATGATTCTGTCACATTTGTCCAAGACCTAACTCTGTTTTTAGTTGCTTTGTCACAACACAGTCTTACACAACAGCCTTATGTCATGCGACTAACTCAAGCAAGCAAGAAACTTCCCCGTTAGCCAACCCCCACCTGAAACGTCCACTGTCAGCCACAGATAAGGATTTTCTGAACAAAACATTAACCCATTTTTAGTTGTGTACACCTAAATATGTAAAACTAACTCATTATAAACATTACTACAATGGAAAATGTTTAAAGTGGTAAATTTCAGAGTTTATTAAGAGGAACAAAAGTAAAAAGTAAAGCAAGAATTTAAACTTTAATAATGCAATTTAGTATTGTTTAAATAAAGCAAGTTCATCCATTCTTCCATGAGGCACAAAGATATAATGGATCAACAGTGTAGCAAACACTACATTTCTAAATAAATTAACATGTGACTATCTATACTCTTGCTTCCTTCCACATGACAAGACAGGAAATAATTTTTCATAGGTAGCTAGCAATCTGCCTGCTCAGAAAGGCCCCTCTACTGCACTTTTTTTTTTTTTTTTTTTTAAACAGATAATTACACACTGGCATGGCAAACAGCTATAAACCAAAGAAAAACCCACTGTTGTTCCATTTGTAGCGTGTAGCTGTTCTTCTTTTATAAGGACAGACATGTCCACTAAGTGCACCAAGCTAAAGCGGAAACGTTGGCAGTGCCAGTGCTGCCTTGCCCACATGCTGCCTGAGCTGCCAGTCTACCAGCTGCCAGGCCTGGGCCACCTCATCTCTCCGTCCTGCTGCCTTCACACCTGTCCGAACTGCAGCCACCAGCCAGCCTCTGCTCTCCAAACACTTGGCCCTAGTCACACCTCAAATTTAGAGATATTACAGTAAAAGAAATAAATGCTTCGTTATTCAATAACTCAATATGTGCATGGCTTCTGAAAATGGAAAACCTGTAATGTCTGCTTAAAACAAAAGCTGAGCACTTAAATGGTATGCTGTTACTCTAGGTCTATGCAGATAGGTGAACAGGTCTAATGTAACTGTCCCCTACTGCTCCTGGCAAAGCTAGAAGGCTGACACCTCCACACATTACCTTAGCGCTTCTCATCCATTATCGGTGACATGCTACGATTATATGGTAGAATGACAGTAATCAAACAGATATCAGTCTAATGACTTTTCAGCTTGGCTGTGACTGTAGTTTGTGCAGTATTTAAACGGTTACATTATGACATCACGGTTGGTTTCACATTCCAGTGAAGTTTTCTGACTACATCTTCTCAAGTCTTCCCCGTATCTGAACGAGGTTTGGCCTGTAAAGAAACACGAGTGTGCCCCCTGGTGGTGCATTTATGACATCACAAGCCACTTCTCTACTAGCGTTTCAGCAATGTTGCTTGCAGGTGGCAGACACTCTCAGCTGGGGTCAACTGTAGTGGCCATGTTATTAAAAAAGCCATGCAAAAAATAGTGTGCTCAGGACAGCTGAGCTTAGGCTGCCATAGCTGAACTCACAAAAAAGGTGAGAGAACACGTGGAGAATGCAGCAATACAAGGGTAGTATTGATGGAATAAGCAGCATATATTTCTAATTCCCACAAAACAGTTACTTTGGTATCCCTCCTATGCTCTCCATGCCATTCCAACAATTAAAAAGAGTTTAATAGAAAAAAATAAAATGGCAAAAGGCCAGATCCCACTTCTAAGTCTCTGATCAGGCTTCTTAAAAAAAATTTACTGCGATAAGAACGGGGACAAACACGAGTCCTTCTGAATAGGGAGGTTTGAGTCCTTCTACATGGATTCAAACCTCACTAACGGGATCCAAGTACAAGGCATTTGCCATTACCTCTCCGGTCACTGAACTGCCGTGGAAGGCCGCGTCCCCATGCCCAAACGTCACCATCTCTGGGTCAATTGTGGAATCTTCTGCTCTAAAAGCTTCACTGATTGTTGGCCAATCTCCTCCCAATGCTACACTGGTCAATGGCTGGAAAGCACTGTTATCACCATGACTGACAGCACATTGAACCAACTTCGTGGACAGACTGGGAGGTACTAGTTTTACATCGCCCCCTGCAAGCTCCCTTTCCTGCTCCTGAAGTCTGTTGTGCAGCTTCCACTGAGAGATCTCCTTGTGTAAGCTGTCTTCATCTCCCTCTGGAGGAATGTTTTTGGTTTCCTGTACAGAAATCACCTCTCTAGCCTGCCTGCCTTCTTCCAGTGTGCTCGCTCTTAGGAGTGACGTGTTGCGCTGTTCCTCAGTGACGGGCAGGCCAGTCAGCTTATCCTCATCCTCATCTTCATCCTCGTGTGGGAACATCCCGTTGGAAAGCAGGGGGCCATCCAGCTGGGAGGCTGGCATTCTTACCTCCATTAAGGGATTGATGAGGTTGCGGATCTCCCGCACGCTGTCTGAGGAAGCCTCGGTTGTGGAAACAGGTACAGGACTGGAGCTCAGCTCAGGGCTGGAGCTGTGGCTTAAAATGAAACTGGAACTTTGATCAAGAGCAGTGCTGGGACTAAAGCTGGCACTGGGGTCAGAGCTGGGGTCAGGGGTAGGACTGGGACTGGAGGAGGGGCTGGAAATGCACTCGTCCTCTTCACCTTCCTCCTCAGGGATCCCCTCCACGCCAAGCACTTCTAGACAGGATTCATGAGGATACCTGACCATGGACACCACCTGACGGCTCCTCTTAAAGGCGCTGCGGAGGTCTGTGTCCTCGCCCTCTGTGTGGGCACCCCAGTTGATAGGTGGCTTCTCCTCCAGCAGGTGGAGGTTGGGGTCACTGCAGGTGAGGACCATGCTGTCCTGATACAGGTTGTGGCGTCGCTGAACAACTGCATCATGTACCGCTGTATGGAGTGGGGTGAGGGAGTCAGGTCAACTTAGTCATTACACTGCAAACTACATCCTGTGGCCCACAGTGAAACGGGGGCACTTGCATATTGCATGTCTGCGTTTGTGTCCGGCTCACCTGACGTAACGTCCTTCATGACAGACTGCAGCACCACCTCTTCAAAGATGTTTTCAACCAGGATGAAGTGGGAGAAGTCTGCAAAGATGAGCTCCCTGAAGTGAGGCAGCTCCTGTGTGTGTGTGTGTGTGAGTGAGAGAGAGAGAGAGATATCCAAAGATTAAAAAGCTTAAAGCTTTCCAACAAAGGTCACCCAATGTAGGCATGTAAAATTAAACTCAAAATGTCTGAAACTCAGACAAAGGAGGGGTGGGCAAACCAGGCCTCACCTCTGAGCAGGATGGGGTGAGTTGCTTCAGCATGTGGGGGACGATGATCTGCAGAATAGCCTCCTTGGAGAAGCGTTTCCGCACTGTGCTGCTGTCATGGTCGTATTTCTGAGTGGAAGACAGGAGAGTTAGGCACAGAACAGCCAATAAGCCCGCTCTGCCCAATTACACAGGCTGACCCCAGGGATGAGAGGGCTACAGGTGTCCCATAATGTACACTACAGGCCTCCTCATACCATCCTCCACCAAGTCAGGCCTGTTCATGACTGGTTATCATCTCGTATTTATGGGAGTCACCTTGATGACCCTGTCCTGGCAGCGCTGAATGACCTTAGACAGGTCCTCTCTCTCCTGAATGTCCTTAGACAGGTCCTCTCTCTCCTGAATGTCCTTAGACAGGTCCTCTCTCTCCTGAGTGTCCAGGCTCTGGTGTAAGAGCTGCTCAAAGGTGAACACCGCATTGTCCATTTGCTGTGGGACAAAAAAATATATCCAGAAACAGCAGCAAACTCAGTTATTAATGAAAAGGCGTTTACTTTATGTTGCCACAAGGGGGCAGTAACCGTACAATTGAAGGCACGTGGTTTGTAAGACATTACCACACATGGACACTTCTCAAGCCCGCTAAGAAGACAGTAGTCCTGATCTGGACACTAGTCACTTACAGCTAGCTGTGAGCTAACGGGGCCTAGAAAGCCAACAGGCACTTCTCCTGTAAAGCCCTGCTGTCTCCACATTTACATTCCAGCAACACTCTCAGAAGTCCTCATGCAGAAGAGCAGTAAAATTCCAAGGGACACAAAAGTTTAAATTCCAGAGAAATTCAGGCTATTGTCCCTTTGACCCAACTACACAATGTGTTTCATGTAACACAGCTTCTTAATGTAGGTGAAGTTTTACTATGCAGAAAGTGAAACTGGATGTCACTTTGGACAAAGGAGCCCATTACCCAGTTCTGTAATGCAGTAATGTAGTATGAATGGGTGTTTAAAGTGGTCTGTGTCCTTGCCCTTTTCACAATGCCACACCCTGTCCCCTCCTTTATGGGTTATAGTACTTGTCTGACGTCACTGACGGAGTCTACAGCACGTTCACCTTGCTAAGTGAAATATGCAGGGCCTTGTCAATCATGTCTGCACAGAACTGTTCAGAGCCTGATTATAAACGCAGATTTTCAGTGCACGACTAACATCTCTTCAAATACAAGTGTGGAAACAAAAGGACAGCAGAAGGGACTGATAGGACAGTCAAAGGTGACACGGATCCCATTATAATGAAGAACAGATACCCCAGAGTCCGAAAGAGTAGTCTCAGGTGACATACATGAGGTAACACAGTTTGTGAGCGGCACAGAAAGGTTGCAGGTCCAAATTTTGGAACGTATCAAACTTCACTCTACCAACTTGGTTTGTATATTTTGAGGTACAAAGTTATTCTGGATAACAGCTGAAATGAACTGTGATTTAACATGACAGGTATCAGGTTTACTGTGCTAAATAAGTAACTGCGGTAGTCCACGTAGAGCCACATACATTTCATAGCTGACAGTGCCAGCCATACATGTGCCAGTTGTACCAGGTGTGACCAAACTGGCAAGGCCAGTTCACACAGGGCTGCTGCCATTAGCACGGGCAGACAAGGTGCTGCTCTAACCTGCCGCATGAGGATCTGTGCCCGTTGGACAAACACAGACGGGCTAGACACATCAAAGCGCTGCTGCAGACCCTCCAGCTGCATCTCCTCCAGCTTTTCGTAGCAGCTCCGCATCTTCACTGCATGGTAGGCCAGCATGGACACCTTCTCCATGTGCTGCGGGCAGAGCAAGAGGCGTGATCATAAGGTAGAGAAACTAAACTGATGCATTTACCTTCTGCACAGGAAAACAGACTGCCATTAAATCACATTATTTCAACATAGGCCATCAAATATCTACCTATAAAGATGGGAAATATACAGCACATGGATATATACACTAAACCTATCTGCCAAAGGTCGATTTACAGCACAGTAATTCTCTTGTAAGTTAGTACATGTTAAACAGGAGTGAAAAAAACATATTTTTGGAAGTCACTAAAATGCTTTTGTTTGGCAGTTGGAAATTTGGTATTTTTGAATTCTGCTTCTAAATTTGTTAGGTTTGACACCTACATGTCTATAAATCCATGCCAGACAAAATGTAATATATTTTTTTAAACTGACATAAGAAAAGAGCCTAAATTTGACTATGCTGTTATGTTCTTCACAACACTTCTCTCTCAAAAACACACACACACACACACACACACACACACCTTTGCAAAATTATATGGAGGATGCATTTAGACCATGGCCTTTGGTACAGAAATTTGTTTGTATCACCAGATTACAAGATGGTGTGACCAAAAGACCAGACATCATCTTAACAGCATATCCAAACCAGAATGCCAGTCTGAAGCTTCCGCATTCTGATTGGACAGAACGTGACATCTGTGCACCCGCCCAGGCCCCTCCCATCTCACCTCTGCCAGTTTCTCCTTGCTGTCATCGTTTTGCACATCCCGGCTCATGTCCACAAGCTCATGGAAGAATATGTCGCGCACCTCGGCAAAGCCGCGACTCGTGGGCTCCATGATGGCATCCAGAATGGAGCTTACGTAGGGCTGCACGCTCTCCTTCAGCAGGTGCTCCGCTTTGGGCAGGACCAGGGCTGTGCACACATCCATTTACACACGCGTGCTTACACATGGCGATGCCTGGCTATCCACCACAGAATCACTAACCACTGGCACAGAAACCATGCATACCCAGAAAGCGCAACGGCACAACACACTCTCTGGCATGGCAAACCCCCCTCCCCTCCTTATACGCCCTCAAAGCAGGTTTCAGGGCGTGAAGACTGAAAGTGGAGTCTGGCGATTATTGGCGTAGAAAAAAAATCGCCTCCAGGCCACACTGCGGAATGCTGCTCCTCCGCATTCGTGCAGCGTTGGGAAAAACAACAAAACGACACTGATGGAGACACAGAGTGGCTCTGACAAGCCATAAGCAGGCAGCTCAGAGGCTGTGCCACCAAAATACACACGGTGTGCGCTTCTGGGCACCACAAACAGATAAAAACTTTTATGTTGCTCTTTACTTCATATTTCATTTTATGCTACAGTGGTGTCAAAGACACTGGCAAGGCACAGGGAGGAAGCTCACAAAAAAAGGGGACTTCAAGAACTCACGTTCTGAACGACTTTCCTTCAATTACTGGTTTAGGTGTTGCTGAAACAGAACACGGCAGGATGCCTCCTTACCCCTTATTTTGGCAGTCACATGTTCTTTTGATGTGATGATCTGGTCCATGTCTGTGCGTATAGAAGCCTCTAGGGTTGGCCTCTTTGACTCTGTGATGTGCACCAGAGCCTCATACTGGTTCTGCGCCTGGCTCAACACCTGCCGGTACACTGCGTCCAGGATCTGAGAGCACAGAAAGCACACTGGTGTTAGCACCTCTGTGTAAGGCGTGCTGGGCTGACAGTACGCTAAAGGTTCATGTTACTTCAGGTTATACTGAACATCCTGCTTAGGGCCACATATTTAAACAAAGGTAGTGGTACAATTTGTTCAAATCATCGTTAACTTTATATCTAATGTAATGATTGGTCCTAGAAGAAATCATAAAAGCCTACCAGCACCCAGGTCCTCTGTCTCTGGTAGAGACTGCCTTTCAGCCGAGGACCAATCAAGTCCCTGAGCTCCGGGACAAGAGACTCCATCACCAAGTTAGCCAGGATCTGTACACAGACAGACAGACAGACAGACAGACGGACACGCAGACAGACATGTACAGTTGTTTATACAGGTGAGACTGGCCCTCAGAGGCTACAGGGCTCCTCACAAAATGCACCAATGTGCAATTTATATAAATATCTGGTCCATTTTAAGACATTTCAAAACTTGTACAGCGAGAATTAAAAATGATCATATCTTGCCTGTGAATTTGCCTTTTAGGAACCTCAGCCAGCTCAGTATGTAGTCTGTCAGTCTGGCCAATATTAACCTAATTCTCAGCTTCTATACAACACAAACAGCTCGCTCGCTGGGAAAGTCTGAATATTGAACAAACTTTTTTTTTTTTTTAATAAGCCCCAGATACTGTCGTCAAGGAGCACTGCCAGCTCTCTCCTTGCTGCGTAGCCTGGGCCAGCGGGCCCCGTTTCCTGGTTAGGTTGCAAGGTGCGTGTCAAGACCACCCCAGGCATCAAATGACAACAGTGACGTGGTGCCCATGCCCAGGCTGGAGTAATAACGGTACAGGACCAGTGCCATCCAGAGAACCTGTGTGTGTATGGGTTACTGGCAACGTGTCAAAAGCAGGCATTGTATAGAATGCCTGATGTTTTTAAGCTCAGCACTGTATCAATTTTCTAGGTATTCTGTACAATGGCTGCTTTTCACATATTGCCGGTAACATTTACATACTAAACTACACTGGGGTCAGATGAGAGGAGAAGCGGGCACTGGTAACCAACACGGAAGTCATACCTAGGTGGGGCACTCATTCACTTAGTAAGAACACTCAGTATGTAAACTAAAGCTTTCCTGTTCTAAAGGGTGTGTAACCTTCAGCATGTGACACACACACAATGGTGGCCATGTGGCCATGTATGCGCACACAGTCCCCAAAAGTATCTGCAAATAAACTGAAGTGCAAGATGACAAAATGCCATGCAGAGATGGGCATTTATGAGATGCAAACACAACAATGTCAGATGCTGTTTTTCCCTAGGAGGTGCCAATAGAACACAAGGCTGGCCCGACACAGGCCCAAGACACAGCAGTCAGGCTGTACACACACATACACACACAGGTCCGAGATGCTGCGGTGACACACAGGCCCGTGACGTGACAGTCAGGCTGCAGAATCTCTAGCACTCAGAGCTGAGCTCCCTTTCTGAAAGAGCTTTCTCTTTCTAGTCTCTTTCATTTTGAACACTTAATATTTTTTCCATTGCCTTCAGGAGAACAACAAATAGCTATAACAGTCTGTACTTTATTATTTATTAGATGCTAACAAAAGCCTGTCATTACTGGGGAGAAGCCTTGGGGGTGTTCCATATAAGCAATGAATTAAATGATGCCATCATAACAACCCATCCAAAACATCTCAAAATAAGATGAGAAGGTGCTTAATTCACTGTCCTCCAGCATAACACAGTTTGGCCCATTGCGTCTGACCTGAAAAACTAGGCCAACAACAGTACCTTTAAAAGTGGTGATCAGCATCAGTATGGTCACTTCTACTCACATCAACATTAACCTGGCGCTATAACAAAAGTACCACTGACAGATGGTGGTGGTGACAGTGGGGGGGGGCTGGTTTTGTAATAATAGGGGAGACAGGGGTGGGAATAAGCAGAAACAGATGGTAAAACGGTCAAAGAGCAGCATGTGTGGAAAAAGTCACCAGGTACCCAAGCAGCACAAACACTGGCTGTACTCATAAACAAGGCCCTGTGCAGGAGGCAGCCAGGCTCCCGTTAGCAGCCCACTGCTGAAGTGATAGAAATGCACATTTCATTAACCTGCTCCCCACTTCTTTCATGATGATAGATAACATTTTGTTGCCCAGCTGCCGTTCTCCAAAGGACCACGATCAGACTCAGCAGAATTTATGGCGGTTTATTTCTTAATGGGCCGGGGCTCATGCTCAGCCGCAGACAGCGAGTGTTTCAGCCAAATGCCTGACCAAAAAAGGCAGAATACTTCACTGCAGGAGCCCGCCCCACAGAAAACACAGATAGGAATTTACTTTGCAAAAATGGTCTTTGGTCTTGTTGACTGGTTATGTAGAGGAATTTAGAGCAGCATTTTCAGGTGCCAGCGTCTGCCCCTCACCTGTGGGTGCATGCCACACATCATCTCCCAGGTGCCATACTGCTCTTTTCCCTGTCGGTACAGCCTTACTGTGTCAGTAAAGGCCAGCGTCTCCACCTTGCTTTCCTCCGGTAGACCTGCAGGAGTCAGCAGAGGAAGCTAATCAGGCACACAGGTAAAACATAGTTGTTTGTAGCTAATTTTTGGATCAAGAAAGGCTGCTACCTGTTACACTCCACCACTTTGGGATTAGTTAACTAACTGCAAACGATTAGATAGGCAGTATGTTGTGCATTTTTCAAATGCACTAAAATGCCAGCAGGTTGATAGTTAAAACTTTGGGCAATGCTCCTTGGCTGCATTTGTTCTTTGTGATAAATTCATATAGGAATGTTGTCAACCAGGTTTAAATTCTCTGATGGATACCTGCAAAACTAGCATTCTTTAAAAGCTACCTCTGGAAGCCTATTAAGGTCACAAATATTTGAAAGTGATGAAAACAGTCGCCACAGACGTCAGAGGTAATCTGTGGGGACATTCCAAAAAGGAAAGGGGTACACTGGAAAAGTGCGGTTGCTCGTTTATTTACAGTGTTCAAGCTGGGAGTTTCCAAACCTCACGTCAGGGTTTGTTGAATGACAGGCTAAACGTGGTATGGCTGCAGAGAAATGGAGAGGCTGAGCATCTCAGGGAAAACATCAGGGAACTCCTTAGGTCTTAAGTAGCATAATTAATCATCGTGTCTTTCATTGGTGACAACATTTTGCAGATTACTTTGAAACAACCTCTAAACTGATCTGCTGAACCTTGTTATTCTACACCATATTCAACAGCAATAATAATAATAATAATAATAATAATAATATACCCATTCTGACCCAATGCAACCAAACACACTTATTTACAAATTAGGGTTTTACTGGCAAGTATCACCTCCATTCTATTTATACTGGCATCCTGAAAATCAGTGTAAACAACTAGAATCATCCACAAAACAGTAACGTTAGTAAACAGGCAGCCATCTGCAATCATAGAAAATGAATGCAATCCTTAGCCACACACAGACAGACGGACCCCTGCAAATAAACTAGATGGCGGTCTGTTTTGTCATTCTGTATTTGTTATGTTTTGCAACTCTGCTCCCTCCTCTCTGTCTTCACTGGATAGCTGTCTGCTCTTCGTAGTCTGAAGTTAAATGCAGGCATGTTCCACGCTGAGAACTGAGAACAAAGAGCGCAGTAATGTGGCTGGTGTTGACACATGGCATGTGAGTGCACACACATTAAAAAAAAAACTGGAAACGTGTGTGTGTGTGTGTGTAATGCCTCCCTCATAATCACAAGCAGAAAGAAACAGGAAGCCCACAGCTCTGTCAATGAACAGGAAAAAACAGTGATGCAGCAAGAAGGCAGCAGAAGTGAAGGAAAGGAAACACACGCACCGGTGTTGACACAGCCTGACCCTTATGACAGCATACTCAATGACGAGCTTGTCTCAAAGTCTCCTGGATCAGAGAACACACTGCTGTGAAATGTCCGAGGAGGGCAGGGGAAGGGTGTGCGTTTAATTCCTTTGTGAGTCACACGTCTGGCACTGTAACCTCCCCCGAGGCTGGCATTCTGCACTGACCCATGGCACAAGCCCATCCCTACTGCACACAAATTAGGAGGACAGCTGGTTCAGAGCACTTTGCTCATATCTGGGGACACTCAGTAAGCACACTGACATATATGGAAACATTTAGCATAGTTTTGGTGGCTCTGAATGTGACTAGCAGTTATTATGCCTGCCTAACAGAGCTGTTTTTGTTGTCTACAGTTGTTTCCCATTGTGAATTTTGACCAACTGTACTCCATCATCTGAAAACAAAAATAAAAAAAGATTGCTATAAATATTCTGCTTTTTAAATCTAGGCATTCCTGCCATCTGCCTTTAGAAGAATCCCACCTGTATGAAGTGGAAAAACAGCTGTTCCACAATTCCTTCACAGAACTCCAAGAACACTGCAGATGAGGTCTTAAAGAGTCCAGAATTAAGAATTCTGGAGGGTCAGTTTGAACTGCCAGTCAGAGCCACAATACGAGTGCTCAGACCATGAAGCTGAACTTACAGCCTTTTAGGAAAGGCAGACTTCCACACTTATCTGTGTGGTCTACTCATTTGTTTTTTAGAATTAGGATTCAGAACACCGCGGTCTGTCTCATCTTCAAACTTCCAAAACGGACGCACGTTACTCATCTCACTTCTCATCTCCCTTCATTGGCTTCTGCTCCAGGCTTGCATGAAATACAAGACCTCGATGCTTACTTTCAAGTCCACCAATGGGACTGCTCCAATCTACCTCCAGTCCTGCATTAAGGCTTACATAGCCTATGCTCTACAGTTCACCAATGGGAAGAGACTGGTTGCACCCCTGCTGAAGAATGGTAGACGTAGATCCCATAGGCTCTTTTCATCTCTAACACCTAAATGGTGGAATGAGCTGCCCCTTGCTTTGAGAACTTCGTTGTATCTGTCTATGTTCCTTAAGCAAGTACTATGGTAATTAAGCTCTTGCGGGACAGAGACCAGTGGATGGTCACTGTCCATGTTTTCAACCCCCATGTATTGACTGCGTCTGTCCACAGGTTCCACTAACAATATGGAGAGGTTTAGCCTGGTGAGAGGATGAGTTGGGTGTGTGGAATGGGCGTCGCCAGTTCTGAAAGACACTCAACCCAAATGATACAGAGAGACTACTGTGTATCCCCCAGGATAATTTACCCTGGGGTTTAATAGGGGTACTTTTTCTATAATGGGCAGCCTCCTTTCTGTAGATCCTGCAAGGCTCACAACCATAAGGCCAAAGAAAGCCCAAAGTCGAAATGTAGAAACTGGCTTGAGTTTCAATGATTTATTCATTCTACATTTCCCACATGACTCTTTGCCATGAAGATAACGACACGATTAAAACACGCTCCCTATCACAAACGGCATTTGAGAGACAGAATTTGCATTCTCATCACAGCATAAAGATTTGACTCCAGGCATATAGCAGAATTACAATTTCTCAGGTTAATAGAACACGGAAAATTTTGCATCCAGTTTCTCAGTAGTTGTACTGAAAGAACCCTGACGTCAAAATCGGAGAAAAATTGCCACTTACCTGACATAACACACGTGCCGAGTTACCTTGGAGATAAGCTCCTGGCTTGTCAAATGTGGCCGATTTTACCCATTACTTTGATCTACAGAGACAAGATTGCTTGATTTTTTTTTTCCTACAGCTGGACTTAGTTTCAATTATTTATTCATTCGGTTTCAATGCATACCTGCAGTAGCAAATGGGATCAGTAGCAAACTGAACACTGAACACTTTCCTCTTTCACACTACCCATCTTCTCCTGCATTTACCCTCTAGGACACCTCCCTCCCCTCCTCTTTTAAATCTGTAGTTACTTTTCAAGTCAGACACAATCCAAACCCACATCACACTGTAGCGCCACAAAGAAGCATTCACCACTCTTAGCCTCCATAGTGTCTCCACCTTCTCCTACAAAGGCCAGGGACTAGCAGTGTTCTCTGCTCTTGAGTAAAGCCATCACCACTGTTCTGCACGGTCTTTCATCAAACAGGTAAACAAAAGATGTTATGAGCAATGTTTACCTGTTACCTCTCCTGAGTTACCTTCCTCCTCTGTGTCAACATCGAACTGGATAGCTCGTCTTGTATGATATGTACCCAAGTTTAACTTCAGGACAAAACACAGCAGCAGAGACGGCTAACAGAACATGGTATCAAACGACCGAAAAAATTCACCCCAAAAAAAAAAAAAGAAAGTTTTAAAATCGCGACCTATTCTAGAATACGATGAAGTTCAGAACATGAAGTAATTCAAACATCTCAAGTTACAGTAACAGTTGTTCTTTTGTGTTCTTTTCTGTGCCGTCTTCTATGCCTACCTGCAGCCTATGATGCCGCCAAACAAAGTATATCATAAATGTTGTTAATGCTGCAGGACTTGCTGCCTTACAATAGCACTCTTGTATTACTTCCATTGGTCAATACAGGTTAAAGAATGTTAAACAGCATCACATACAAACACCTGTTGCTTGTCTTAAGATCTGTCTATAAATGTAAAAATGTAAAGAAAAGGCCTGTAACAAAACAATATTCACTGTTGGGCGGCCTGGTGGCTCAATGGGTAGAACATCAGGCTGGGATGTTAAGGTTTCCCAGTTCTAATCCCAGCCCAGCCTCCTGGTGTGTCCTTGAGCAAGACACTCGGCGCTAGCTTATTGTAACAAGCATATGAAATGTTGTAAGTCGCTTTGGATAAAAGCGTTGGCTAAATGACAAATTTACAATTTACAAATTTACTATTGGAACATTTAAATGGGAACTCAAGCATTCAGTGACATCTATGAAATAGATGCCTTCATTTGCATTGTCAGAAAAGACAAATGGCAGGAACAATTGTTAGAATGTGGGTGTGTACGATTTAACACGCTGAACTATGCCTGGATCGCAGTGTTAGTACGGTTTACCTGAGTGCGGCTCCACGTGGGGTTAATTACTACACACACTCAGCACCAAGGCAGAGTACCCCACAGTCTGAGAACTGGCATCACTAGTATTCATATACCGCTCTCAAGTGTGTGTGTGTGCGCGCTTGTGCCTGCGCACGTGTGCGAGTGCGCGCGTGGGTGCACATCAGTGTGTCACAGAAAAAAAAGAAACCAGAGCAAGCACATGCCTGTGACCTTGTGCACGCCTGTATAGTACCATTGTTTGAATATCTGATGCAGTCCTGGAACACAGCCAGCCACTTGTTCTGCTCTTTCTCTGTCGTCACGGAGAAGTAGTAGTGTCGGGCATACGGGTGCCAGAGCAGGAGGGGAAACTGCGTGGCACACTTCAGGAAGGGCCCACTGCATGCTTTGGCCTTCACGTCTGGGGGGGGGAAAGAAAACACACACACACACACACACACACACACACACACACACACACACACACACAAACAATAACTATCTGTGTCCAGGTGTCCACCCCATCCCAGCTGGTGACCTCAGTACCAGACCTGTCCCACGCTCCATACCCTTGACAAAAGAGAACAGGCATAGACGGTTCCTTGGGAACCATGCTGCTAATCTACACACTAAATTATGGTGGGCATTGCATTTAAGTGTTGTGTTACACTAACTGGACCGATAAACACACTCAAACACAAGCAAACACCCTGCCCTCACTTTACCTGGCAAACTGTTATTCAGCAGCTCCAGGTACTCCTCCA
The DNA here is from genome assembly GCA_025773905.1 of Chitala chitala. Lineage (NCBI taxonomy): Eukaryota > Metazoa > Chordata > Actinopteri > Osteoglossiformes > Notopteridae > Chitala > Chitala chitala. Next base: position 16,676 of record JABJVR010036831.1, read on the forward strand.
CTGAGGTCAGGACTCTATAACCAGCACAGCTGATGGTGCCCTTGGGTTGTACACCTTTGTCAAAAGCCTGGCATGAAGAGGGGAAGGAGGGGGTGAGAGATGCTGAGGTATACAGAGGTACACATACAGAGGTAGAGAGAGCGAAAAAAATGATACCTTTAAAAAATCTGAGCATTAGCAGAGACATGCTATCTAAACGTTTTCCTTGGCCCAGCCCTTCGGCTCAGCAGACGCTCAGTGACCAAGAATAAAACCAGGCTTTCTGGTGCTCTTACCGCTTTACTTTCAAAGGACTCAATGCTGTAGGAATCTGGGATATAGAGCCACCGAATACGCCACTTCTTGTTCTCCTCCATGCACTGGTACACATCACCAGAAAAAATGGATTTGATTGCCAACGGGACCTGAGTTTAAATAAAAAAAACCCAACACACACACACAATGACCAACAGAAAACAAAAGTACACTGATAGGGTGATTGAAAGCAATAGTAGTGATTGAAAGCAATAGTAGTTCCCACAATACAAGTTGTAATTTAGTCAGAAAATATTTGTAGACGTTAATCAGAAATCTGGTCCAGTCAAAAGAGCATGAGCTCAGTACTGTAATGTTCTATCTATATATATATATATAGCACCAAGGCAGGTAATATATATATATATATATATATATATATATATATAGTGAATAACTAATGGAAAGTGGCAGTTTACAGCACAAGTTGTTGAAAGGAGCAAAGTGAATTTTTTTACAGATAACTCAGCAAGCAGAGCCATCTGAGTGGGAGCGGACATTACGCAGAGCTACTCACTGCAAATTACTGATGCATGCAAGTCAAACCGTTTCCAGTGTTGGCCAGAGTGTCACCCTTTAATCTGTTCTACCCACCAGAAACAAAACAGTCCAAATTAAGTCTGCAGAATGGAATTTCCTCTGCACCCATACAGATTACAGTGCCTGAATCACCAAATGTAGAATCACCTTAAAAAAAAAAAAAACACCATAATTTTTGGGAGGTCTTGAGGACTCTGACATGAATCACAGCCATTACCGTAGGCCTGTGTCACCAGACTGTGCTGTAGAGTGAACATTAAAACACCACAAAAGGTCAGTCTGCCCTAACATCACCCTCATGGCCACCATCAGACAACTGCATTCAAAGGACACCTGAGCTTCTAACTCCTTAGCTGTTTTGCAGTCAGTACCTCAGGGTTCCTGGGTGGACAGAGTCATCCAACCATCCAGGAGAACCTACAATACTCTCTTCAACGGCATGAAAGCTACCCTGCTCTCCACACACCTAGTGCGTCTCTAATTTTGCCCCCAAAGTACATGCAGCTCCAGGGCAAGGACACAGAGGGATGTGGAGCTCTTCCAAGAGCCTGATGCAAGGAGGAGTGATGAGAGTAGAGTAAGAGAACACTATGCACAGCTAACAGGTATGTAAAGATTAAAAGGCTAAATGAAAAAGAGGGGAAAAAAAGAAATAGAGACAGGCATAAGCATCAGAAAGCAGTGCACAAAAAGAGGGAAAACGTAAAAGTGCTGGATAAAAACATTAAACGGAAGGAACGTGAGATGGACAGACTGACAAAAGGTGGCACGATCTCCTAGTGTATGACTAGAATTGAGGTATCCCAAGACAGAAAGCTAACAGACAGGTCAGGCGAGGCAAGATGAAATGGCCACGAGGTGTGCAAGCCAGGAGACCCTTGCCTTGCGGTGGAGGAGCTGGCTTTGGGGTCCGCCGATGCCCTCGATCTCAAAGCGGACTTTGTTGAAGAGAGCAAGTGCATACTGCTGTTGATACAGGTCATCGAATTCGTCCAAGACCCGCCGCGTGTGGCCTGGTGGGGGAAAAAAGAAAAAAAAAAAAAAAAAAAGACGAGCACCAGATGGGGTCAGCTAAAGCTCACCAAAGACTCACCAAAGACTCAAAGTCACTTCAGAATACACACGCGCACACACAGCATTCACGCACCCACCCACCCAATACTCTGAACAGGCTGCGCATGTCACCGAGAGCTTTCAGCCCATACACTTCCCACTGCGGAATGTATATGCACCCCTAAACACATTTCAAAATGTTCCATCCATCCATCTTCTCCCACTTATCTGGGGCCATCACTTTTAAATATTGCGAAAAAGGCAGTTTTCCCAAATGCCTTTATTAGTGCACAGACTTAACAGAAGCATAACAAAAAGTTGACTGATTTAGGGATGAATTCCTCTGTAAACATGGGGACCAAAAGCAGACATGGTGCTGTACAGAACAACAAGCTTGCAAACGTCTGACAAAAATCCTAGGAGCTGTGTTTGATACACTGAAGTATCTGGAGTTACACATAGTCTGGTGTCTTTGGTGGGGCCTGTTGGAGGCAGTGGGTAGGGTTGAGGGGGTGGAGCACCATGATGGTGAAATAATTGGGTATTTTGGGAAGCGAGGCCTAAATTTCTGCTAGCTAGTGTGGGTCTTTTGACGGGGGCAGGGGGGCATAACTTTATTGCTCTGAAAAATGTTTCGTGTGAATTGGGCATTACCCCACAGTTTTACAACTAATTTTACAACCAATTCATCACAATAAACGGATATCCAGCTTTTCAGTACCCCATGGTTTCAAGTTGAATTAGGTACTGGCAATATCTAAATTGGTGTTTGGTTTTTTTTTTATATAGTTTTTTTTTAAACTAAGACAACTTTATTGGAAAGAAACATGTATCCAAAAGGTTCACCCAACAGCTCAGCGCATACCTTTATCTCATCTTGTGTCCTTAAGATGGTTTACACCCCCAGTTTCTAAAATGTGTGCGTTTTAAAATAACCAGAGAAGCTCAGCGATGCCAGCTGGGCGTAGAGCTAATTAAACAGCCTTCACTTCTTTGTAGGTGGGAGTTTGTGTTTAAAGACATCAGATGAGCCTGCATGGTGTAATTAGGGCTTTCAGCAACTGCCACACACAGACAGCCTGACTCCCACCAGTGGTCGAGCAATGCAATCACTAATGTCTTAACAGACACCAGTGCTGCCTCTCATTCATTCAGCCTGATAATTAACTGTTTGGGAACAGGACCAGTAATAAAACAGCACAGGAACCCATTCCAGGATGTGTATATGCGACATTTTACTTTGTGTTTGTAGACATAAACTTCCATTGTTCTTAATTCCTCTTAAACCTCCCCATACCCCAATTCCATCCCATCCAGCTGCTGGCATCAAAGCATCAGCCCTGCACACGGGTCCTGGTGGTGAACAAGGGCGCCAGCTTGGAATAACATACCTGGGGTTGGCATCACAGCATCTATAATTCCTCTCCCCACTTAGTCCATGCTTTCACATTTCCCTTTGCATGCATTTCTCTGAAAGGCTTTAAGCTTAAGGTGTGCTCAAACATTTAGAAAATCCCAATTCAGCTCAGCTTATTATATAGCACCACCCACAACATCGTTACCCCCATGTACTTTGTGGGAGCGGGTGTTCAAAACAATACACAAATGAGGCTAAAGCCAGAGAACATGAACAAGAACCAGAAACTGCCCAGTATGGAGTGGGGGTGGAGAAAGTCAGTGCTGTGCTCTCTTTATTAGCAGATAACTGAACAGACAACAGCAGGCAACGCAAACAGAATGAGACAAATCACATCAAACTAGCAATGAACAAAGTGCTTTAAACATCTACCGACTGACTTTTTGGTAATAGGCCTAAAAATGGAAAATCTCCTTCTCAAAGACATTAAGTCACACGGCCACCACAAATCAAGAAGGAAATTCAAATTTCTGTAACTTTTGCTCAGTTCCTGGTGAAATATATCCCAGTGAAAAAGTGTCAGCTACAACCAACTCCTATGAGCTGCCACTAGGGTGACTTAGTTTAAGCAGAAGTATGCCAGGCTGGGCACAAAGAGACTTTCTGGTTCTTCGTCATAGGAACAGTAAGTGAAGGAATAAAAGTTAATACAGTGGGAAAAAAAACTGGGACCATTTTAATTAGGTATCCATTTGTTGTGAACTTACAAGTAGGCTACAAGGAGCAGCATGTATCTCACATGCAGACCTTTACTTTTCCTAAGAATACCTAATGAACCTAATCAACATGTACAACTAAATTCAGGTCCTTGACATACACATTCTTCAGATCATGAACCTAACAGATAGAAAACACACATTTTCCCCCCAACAATCATTGTTCCTGATCTACAACAATTTTTAGTGGGATAATTTTTTTAAATCAACCTTTACACTTAATCTTTTCTTGTTATGCAATACTAGATTTGGTAGTAGTAACTGTGGGCTAAGAAAAATAAAAGGTTATACAGAGGTCAAGACGCTTACCTCCAGAGAGGAAACAATTCTACACTTTAAACAAGAATGTCTTTAAACGATTCATGAAAACACACAATCTCATTTCTCTTAAAATAAAAATATGAGGAGTAGTTATGCCAGGGGCAGAATGGGAACACAATGGGTGAGGAGTTGGACTGCGCTACAAACTTGTCACATACTTTCACCTTGCTCAATGGTTTCAGGTGACTACAGGCATTCTTTAAGCATGAGCAAGCAAGTTATTTTAGTCTTTTAATGCCATCACCACAACATTTCACACATGGAATGTATTTCGGAAATACAAACCATGTCAATAAATGGAATGAAACGTCAATACAAGTTAGAAAAAGGCATACGTTACACTTGAGCAATGACAGCCAGAAATGGTGTAGCAACAAATTTCATGAGCCTTACTAAAGTTTCTGCAGTTTGGGAAAAAAAAAAAAAAAACCTTTTTAAAAATCATTGCCTAAAACATAACTGCATTCCTAGTTAACCAATGTTAAATGCTTCACCATGGGCTGCGGTACAAATACAAAAACAAAACCCCTCTGTTTATGCTGTCATAGTTGAGATGTTCTCCTGAAGTCTGTTATAACGTTTAGAAGCTCGGCATGTGACCAGGGCAATCCAGTGCATCGGCTCCTTCCACGCTTATGAGAGCCTGTCTATACATCTACCCTCATCTTCAAACTGCAGTTCATCAGTGTAATGATCAAACTGTTACCAACAAGTGCTGTATCCCACCAAACAAAAAGGACAGAAAGTACAGTTTCTGCATTATTCTGCTCCCTTTAGTCACAGTCAGTCTTCTGCACAGGGATGCTTCTGCCCATCTTAACTCTCATTTGACTGTTACAGTCAGGGAAGCTCTTCCGCTCCCTAAAGGCGGAGGAGCTTCTTCCCGCAGGCTATTTGGGCCCTCAACCAGAACCCAAGGATTTCAAATCGTCTTGCCTCCACAACACATGCCATACATTCTGCTAACACTGGAATCATGGTGTAGCACATCGCGTGTTTACACATCTCAAGTTTACCCACTTCAAGTCTGCACATTTCATTTATATGTAGTCCTATTTATTATCTTGCACTTTAGGTTCTCCAAGAAACAGGTCAGGATCCACAAAAAACAATCCAGTCTGGCTCACTGCAGCACAGGTACAGCCGAGCAGGAAGTATAGGCTGGCTGAAACACATTCGTCAACCTTCAGGGCAATTTACACACAACTACTTGGCTATGCATTGTCACAGTATTGCAGTAAGTGCCACAGTAAGTGCTTCTAAGCATAGTGGAAGACACTTACTTAACAAGCTATATAACATAGTCAAACACTGCTTTTAAACCAAATGATAGGGGAAAGACCCACTGCACCATCAATGGTACCTGCATTTACCTACAGTAAAGAATGAAAATAATACTATGGTGGGTGAGTTGGTGGTGGAGAGGGGGGGTAGAAATTGGAGTGCAAGTACTTGCTTACTGATACAGAAAAGCCTCTGTAGGAGTTTCTCCAAGGTACGTGGGGGTGCCAGGATACCAAGATGTCAAAATACTCACATTTTACCTACCACATACGCACAGCAAACACGGCACAGATGTTAAGACAATGCAGTGGCAGAAACCACCAGCATGTACGAAAGGGCTGAAACATAAGAGCATACAGACAAAAACGTCAATGGAAAACATGCGAGGAGAACGATGCTGGGTATCCCAACAGCACACAATGGAAGGGGAGTAACTGCTTCCTGCCTTACTCAGGAACTGAACAATTAAAAGACCCAAACAATTTGGACTACACATTCTCCCACACTGCACAATAAGAACTCATAGCCAAGCAATGGTGGGGGGGAAAAAAAGAAGAAACTGCCATAGAAAAGAGAAGAACATGGTACTCAGAGTGTACCTAAACACTGTAAAACTGAGAAGTTGCCATTAAATCTCTGCATCACACAAAGAAAGACTGTCCAACTGTCACCTGAGGCACCCTGCACACATGATGCTCAACGACGTGAACATGATCAGAGTCTCTAATGGTAGAAATGAGGCAGGTGAAAACTACAGACACATCTGAACGGTCTGGTACGGGGTGGAGCACACAAGCTGAATGGCAAAGAAACCAAGACAGAGAGCCAGAGCAAACCGGACTGACCATTAATCTCACATGTCACCAACACTAGCAGTGTCTCATGTAAGATCAAAGCTGTCGCTACCTCACCCAGCCACACAAAGAGGGCTACATATTAGCACTTTGATGTATTCAGAACTAACAACAGGTCACATTTATTAGTGGCTTCCATGAGAGTCCACACCAACTTGGTACTGCCCCCTTGTGTGGCAGTATTAATTAACAGAAGTAGCATATAGGAGATAGGGAGGGAATTTCTATACTGAAAACTTAAGAAGTAGGTAGAAATAGACACAAGGAAGGTCAGCTGACCTGACTGTTTGTCAGAGTGACATTACCCTAGTTTCTCAGATTCATCTGTGACTAACTGCATATAGCCTAAAGAAAAGGCCAACTGATTTCATCATTCTTGTACTGGACTACACTTTTGGGAGGGGGGTCTGGCGATGGAATCCACACTGCTTTTAAGTTTGTTTAGCTGCTTAAATTATTTCATAGAATATTCAATTAAAAAAAAGTTCACAAACAACACAAACTAAATATGCCAGGAAACCATGAATAAAGAGAAGGTTTAATGGCAGTTGCACAAGCCAAGAACAGAATGCAGCCCATACGTTAAGGCATTTAGTTAGTTAATTTATTTCAGTTTGAGAAGATCAAATGAAATACATACGTCAACAAGAAAAAAAAAAAACAAACAGAAAATGGATGTAGTCAAAGCCATCACTTATTATGCTATCCCTTTGCCTAAATTTTAATTTAAAATGTTAAAGAAAGTTGCAATGGGTTGGCAACCCAAACAGGGAGTCCCCCACCTTGTGCCCTAAGCTCCCTGGGATAGGCTCTAGGCCCCACGCAACCCCACGTAGGATAAACAATGGGAAATTAATTAAAGAATGTGTGTTTGTAAAGGGACCGTTTATAATGATGCACAAATACCAACAAACTGAAAAGATTGGTTAAAGAGTTAGGCCTTTCACTGACACAGAGACAGAACGACAGAGCCTAAGCAGTCGAAGGGACGGAGCGGCATGCTGTAATGAGTGTTTTTGTTCCCATGGTAAGCAAACGGGGGATGGGGGGGAACTCACCTTCCACCAAACTCTGAAATGCCAGTTTTAGAGACCTCTTTCAACAAGCACTCTCTCATTAGCACCACAGCAGGATGTGACTTAGCCATGCTCCTGAAACAGAGCTCCGCATGTCCCTCAGAAGCACCACATTCCAAGGCACAGACTGATATTTAAGCCTGCATTATTACCAAGGTACTGTGTTTGTGCGTGAGCACAACAATCCGCATGTATTAGCACGTGATTACTATCCCAAAGACACAACCACTGTAAAATAAGCACAGGCTGGGGAAAGGCGGTGCTATGGTTCTCACATTAAGGCTGAGATAGAGAGAAAGAATTAAGTGCAAGTAAAGAAATGGAGAAGGGGGGGGATGTGTTGGCATGCTACAGTCAACGCGCAACTCATTCACACTTGCTTTTCACCTGCTACAGAGATTATAGCTTCCCCAGCTAGATGCACCCTGGTACTCATGCCAGTGCCTCCCCCCTTCCAGTCTATGTGCACAGCAGTAAACAAATAGGTGTTTGTGTCCCCTATAATAATATCCCTTAACCGCCTCTTACAAACAGTCTAGGGGACAGTGCATTTTGTGCAAAAGCCTTCACATCCATTTGCCATGCAAGATTACACACCAATAACATAAGGTCAGGCACATGAACAGCTAACATAATTGGATCAATTATACATGCTTGCTCAGAGAAATGCAACAAGAAAAGATTAGCAACAATCTACACAATTTGATGTCTTTTGGTCTGTAACCATGACAGACAATATTTTCTCAGTTATTCTACCAAACAAGTAATTGGTATATGTAGATATAATACTGACTTGGGCCATAACCAAGCAAGACAACAGAAGAAGAAAATGACCGGAAACCTAACCTGAGCCATATCAAATTGATGAAATATGGAAAACATGTTAAACTGTTCTAAACTCCCTTACTCTGGTCAGATTCAACTAAAGGAGGTTTCCAAAGGCTGAATAAACTCACTATAAAGCAAACAGCTTGCTTATAAACACATCAAGCCGCAGACTAAGCACACAAGCTACTACGAAATTCACAGGGAGAAAGGCAAGCACTTGTATCATGTACTGAAACCCAGACAGAAGTCCCTGGGTGGGACTTGATCACCAGGTACAGCATGACCAGCTTGCATTTTTAACTAAAAATGCACAGTGGTAATGATGTGCAACTACCGCATGAAAAAAGCCCTTTACAGACAGATAATAGTGGCTGTTAGAAAATTAAATAGTTTCCAAACAAGGTGTGTCAAAACATTTCTGTGAACTGACAGTCATTCCACTGTAATTGTAACAGTTATGTCATATAATAATAAAATAACTTTTCCCAAGTCAACACTGCTCTTTGTTTTTGAAACGCCAGTTACCAATACGACATTTTTCTTGGTTAATGGATATCAGAGAACGCTAAATAACCATAACCACAACCAAAACTACACTTCAGGCACGAAGTGTAGATGATGCTTACGTTTTTATCTGATTACTTTACATAGAAAATCGTTAACGTAATGGTTAACGTTACACAACACATTACGGCTACGTGATAGGGGTGGACTGTGTAAAAATGGGACGATCACACCCTCTCTAAACTGTCTACATTGAACTATATGCAAAAAATTCAAGGGTCAATCAAGTCAAGAACAACAGGCACCACGTAACGCCCGTCCAACTGGTGAATGCGAATTAGCGTTACAAATGCCATGCATGAAGTAATTTTGAATTTTATAGCCCCTTGTCTTGTTAGTAAATCAGATTAGAACTGTATTAATGTGCGGTTATTGTAAATTTGACATTTAAACTGGTAACATCGTCATGACATTTTCATACTGAAACGTTAAAAATATTCCAAACTGTCACTCTAAAATTGAATTTAAAGGCTTACTGACTCCAAGCAAATTAATAACCAAAAAGGTTTAAGTCACAGCTATGGTCACAGGTGAAGGTGGACCTGTAAACCATAAACTGTTTTAAGAGGTTGTTGAAAAAATACCATATTGAAGATAAGTGTCCAAACTAACATTTTTACCTAATGACAGCTAATTTAATTTGACGTGTTTTTACGTGATGTCAGTAACTTTTCTAGACACACCTTGTCTCAACGCCCTGCGACATAACGAATCATTTTACTTTCAGAGAAGAATATTCCCTATAAATTTCAACCAGGAATACCATCATTAACCATGTATTTGTAATTTAAGTAATACGGTTTATTATTCAATTTTCCACTAAAGAGACACCAAAGGGAGATACAAACACTAAATGACTGTGGTTACATAGGAAAACTTTGAAAGCAGATTGAGTGTTTGCACTTTTGTTAAATTAAGAAGGTGAGTAATTCCGGTCTAACTGGAATGCCCCGGCCCCGCAGTAGTCAGCAACGACTCCATCTTACCTGAAATCACCTCCTTTCTTTCCTCCAGGTGAGAAGAAACTACGTCCCCCATAACGACAATGCAGACGTCGGAACCCCACAGCTAAAGTGACAACCCTTAGTTCGTTTCCCCAAGTACGTGGGGTTTAAAAAAAAAAACTGGAGTGTAAATAAGTATAGTAACAAAGCTGACTAAAGTACACAGCACACACACTTCTCCCTGTCTGCCACCGCTCAGGACCGACTAACCGTTTCCACAAACGCGCACATGAACTTCAAACAGCAGTCTCGCGGCGGGAATGAAGTCCACGAGCGCTGGAGCTCACTGTTCGAACCGACCACGAGGCCGTTGCCTCCACGCACAGGACACGCCCACCAAGCAGACGCCCATTCCTGCTGGCAGATCGCTTGTAGTCTATCAGCCTTAAAGAGCTCAATATTTCAAGCGTTTTCACTGTAACACATATTATAAAAAATGCTCTTTTAAATGATCTCACAGAATTTAATTATATCAGTCTGTAACAGAGAATATATATATATATATATATATATATATATATATATATATTCTTTGTTACACACATTTATACCCACACATTTATACCTCACAAACGGTTTAAAAACTCAAGCTAGTTGAGTTTGGCAAATCAAATAATACCACTACATTTTTTGTATGAATAAAAATATTCCTCATTTTTCTAGATGTGTGTCAAATCAATGCTGATTTAACAAAATGTATTGCTCACTTTTTCCCAGACTGAAAAAGGGAGTCAAACACATTATGTACAACACAGCTCCAACATGCTTCCCAGTCAGATGGAGTTAAACCTTTTTTGTTGTTGTTCAGACATAAGAGGGTCTGCCCGGGGTGTATAGGGCAGATGGAGGCATGTTTCTGGGAAATGGCAGGGCAGTGACAGACACAATATCCGAGCTGCAGTATTGCTGCATGCTGACAGTGTTGCACCATGTGGCAGCAGACAGTAGTGGTCACACCCAGACAGCTCAGGCTCTTCTACTTGCATCTCTTCTATGCCACCGCATTGTTGGCCTCGCCCAGACACTGACACACCCATCCAGTTTAAAAGACCTGAATAATGTCATTGCTGTATAAATATTCGGTATGACACTCAGCCTACTCTGCCTGTACATCAGGATTTTCCTGAAATATCTTTGGTTAACATAGGCAGAAATCCCAGGGGGGATGGGGGGGACATGCCCCCCCTTCCCTAAGCATTGTCCCCCCCACTATGTCACTGTAAACCAAGCTATGTCATTCGTGTCCCCCTCAGGAATTGTTCTTGAGGAAATATTTCTATTTATTGCCACCTCCCCCAATAATGAAATGAGATTTCTGCCCTTGCCAGTTAAATACCTTTCCAGAAAGGTCCACCTTTTTTGGCATCAAGTCGAGATCCTTAGACACCGTGTGATGCCTCTACATATGGCAACTTTGCTAAATGTGTGGCAGCCTGTCTCTTTTACACAAAGACATATGGCTTTCTCAAACACACAGAACAACACTTAATTTGTGTTTAACATTACACTTGGTAGCACTGTGGCATGGTGGTTAGCACTGTTGTCTTGCACCTCCAGGCCTGGGGTTCAAGTTCCCTCCTTGGGTCTGTGTGCATGGAGTTTGCATGTTCTTCCTGTGCCTGGTGGGTTTCCTCCCAAAGACATGCATATTAGGTTGATTGGTGTCTCCAAATTGCCTGTTGTGTGTGTGCCCTGCCCTGTGTTCTATTTCTCCTGGGATGGGCTTCCTGTGACCCTTAACAGGATGAAGCGGTATAGAAGATGGACATTATACTTAAAGATACAACTTGTTATGGGTGTTCAATGGGCACTATTGCAGCCTCCTACCTCCAGGGTCATACATTCGTTTAGCATTTTCATCCGGGCCCTTTTTCTACTTGGAGTTTGTGAGTCATTGTATGTTTGGATCTATCTATCTTGTCCTGTTTCAATACAAAGACATGCAGTTTGGGTGAACAGGCATCTCTGAGTTGCCCCTAGGGTGTGAATGAGCATGGGTGTGTGGCAGTGCCCTGTGATGGGTTGGCACACCCTGTGCTGACTGGGCTAGGCTCCTACCCTCCCTCCCTATCCAGGCTATGAAGTTAGAAAAGTAATTCATGAATAACGACATATTTCAGTTTTTTTCGCGTCCTGGTATGGCAATGCAAAAATGTTACTGCAAGTCTCATGTGAAGTGACCCTGCCAAGGCTCAAACCCATGTGGCCAGAGCCCACTCAGAATTAGTAGAAAAGAGAATTAGCCACTCAACTAAAGACCCAAGTTCTTTGCTTGGGGACTTATCAGACTCTTCAGGTGACAACTGGGTTTTATACTTTACTGGTGTTTCTTAAATCGCTACACAAAGGCGAGTGAAATGTTGGCTGGAAAGCTAGAAAACTACATAACAGTGCTGCCATCTGCTGGCAATAAATAATGATACGTATCTATCATCTATCCATCCATCTCTCAATCCATCCATCCATCCATCCATTCATCCATTATCTAATCGCTTACACTTATACACTTAGCAGGGTCGCCAGTGGCCTGGAGCGTACCCCAGACAACCTGGGCAGCCTGAACAGGGCACCAACCCATCACAGACAAAAATAATAATAATAAAATAAATAAATGAATATATTTCTTTAATATTAAGTTAAGAAGTTAAACCAGATATTGTGCAACCCTTATCAATCAGAACGATGTTGATTACTTACTGTAGGAAGACAGTTTACTTCGATCATGCAATCCTATATAATGAGTAATACAAGCTGTCAAATATGTTTTTCTTTAGGTGGTTTGCAAAACTTTTCTGTCTAACCGGACTAATTCAGCATATATTTTTCTTTTAAATTATTAATGTCGCTTAACGCTACAGCACTCGGTCTGCTACTGGACTTTGACCTGCCGATTTACTGTTGGTTATTACCCCTTTGCCCCTAACCGGTACATCTTATACAATGCACGACCTATGAGAGAAATGCACGAAAGCGATACAGCGGTTAAAAGATGGCAAAAACAGAACTGCACTGACCTCATGTGGCTGCTTACAATATTGGTTTCATATAAAACCAAATGAACAATTTTAGTCATATCGCAGTCAATGACATCGATCACTGACAATTTCAGTTGGCCGAAGGTTTGGAGAACACTGAAATCTGACCAAAACAAACAAGACCTTCGTACACTTACAGATACAATAAGCTAGTCATACTTGTGAAAAACGCAGAGACGTCACAAAATATTTGCCTTTACAAGTGTGGGTTTTAGTTTAGTCAAACAAAGGGGTAATAATTGCTGATACGGTTAAAATGATCAAACGAAAAATGAGACGAGTTCGTACCCTGTCATTTAATTCAAGCGAGTTGTATGGGTATGACTGTGCCGTAGACTAACACGTTTTTGCACTCTATTTTAATTTTGGATTTCGGTTTTTATTGTGAGAATTGAAACATTTTCCTAGACCTCGGGGAGCCATACAAGAACTGCCGGCAACTGTAGGTGGTCACACGAATGAACCTGCAGCACGAATTGTTGTTTTGGTGGGAAACATCAATGGGCACTGAAAATTGCGCCGCATCATTGAAATAATTACGGCAAAGTCACGATCAGACCTATATACCCCATATCCCAGTATTTCTACTAACATTTAAATGCGATGTTTCGTGAACATCGGGGAAAAAAACGTACTGCACGCGCCTGCTCGGGTCATCACTCCAGCCCAGGGCTTCACGCGCTTTTATAAATAGCTGCTGTATTACTAATTGTAACCGTAACCCGTATTCATCACCATCAAACGCAACAACGTCAATGTTACATTCTGTGACCAGTGACGTCATATAATGAAAACCGTGTAACATTTCGAGATTTGGATCGAGCTCTGTAGTCTATGTGATGAAAAGGACTTATACAATTACAGTTACCGTTTATATACTTTGATACTCTAAAGACTCAAAACGACTGAGCCAAGCGTATGATCACTAATTCAAATGGCATGAAAAAGCAATAAGATCAGAAATGCATTACAACGTCAGCAACGATTAAAGGGTGAGATTGTAACGGAGCCTAATGAAGAACCATGGTCGGGGAGTGGAGGGAGGAGGAATGGGAGAGAGTGGTGATGGGGGGGTGGTTTTGCGGCGACGCAGTGACGTTGCCTCCTCGGTCGAATCTCCGCAGTCAGCTGCGATGTGAGGTGTACTCTCGCTCTTGCACACACGGAGTGGGACACTTAGCGGGATCGAGGGAGAAAAACTGAAACGGTCTGAGACAAGAGAGTCATCATGGCACCCATTGGACTGAAGGCGGTGGTCGGTGAAAGTAAGAATACAGCATTTCCTTTTACCTTGTGCTGTGCACGATTAAACGTGTCGTTTTTGTCAAAGGTGATAGTGCGGAATGGAGCTATCGCTTGTTTGTCGGCGGAGTAAGGAGATCGGTGCGTTTATATCCGCATATTCTGTTCATGGATGCGGATGTGGACTCTGACACGGTGTGCAGTTGACGGTGATGAACACTGGGAGAAGGCGCGTGCACTAGGATGTATCTGTATGGGTCCCGTTCATTCACACGATGATTGAACCAGGAGACAATTACTGAGAATTACCGGTGTGTGTGTGTATATATATATATATATATATATATATATACCGGTAATTAATAATCTTATCTTTGTTGTTGTTGGGCATACGTTGTTCAGATGTCGAGCATAATGCTTTGGAAAGGAAGATATTTTAGAAAAACGCAGGTACGCCCAATGTCTCCAGATGGGAGACAAAAAAAAAACGAATTATGCGGCGTTGTGTTGCCAACCTATAGGACACCAAGAACAGATTACTTACACGTTTTTTTTCCTGACGCACAATAGTTATTCCCCACCTCACGTTTTTCGAAATTATGTGATTAGTAAATCATACCATTTTTTTTCCGAAAGAGTAGACTGTTTAGTATTTCACTGTATTTTTCCTTATCCCGTGAAACCTCACCCTACTGATAAATCACCAGCTGGCTGTATTTTATTATAGGGATCAGATACTTGTAATCAAGAGTACAGTAATGCCGCACTGCATATGTCTGTTTTACTAACCTGTTCTGACGTTATAAGCATTTAGAAGAGTAAATACTCTCTTTACGTATTCTTTTTTATTTTCTCCATGAGAACGCCTAGATTAATGGCGGAGCGCTTGCTGCCTCAGCGAAAGCATGGAATGCATGAGGTGAAAATAAAATCTGAGAAATGCAAATTGTGATTTTTTTTTTCAGTTCATCACAGCATAAAACGCACTACCAGCCTTTCCTGGCCACAGATTAGAATCAGACTGATTGATTGGTTGTGAAAGACATTTTAGACCCCCTGCGACGAACGCCACAATTTGGATTTGTTTATCAAAGCATGTCTGGGTGGTATTCATTATAAGGACTTGAAGAACATACGACGAACGCATAGTGCGTCTGCGTATTGTGAATTGTGATCGTTTCAGACCGATTTGCATATATTTATTGTTTTCAGTTTATTTGTATGGATTGACAGGCATCGCTATACACAGTTCCTGAAATATGTGTAATTAAAATTCGTTACGCTTTAAAATGGTTTGTTTTTTTATTTGCGGGATAAATTAAGCCTTATTAAATATGGTACTATTTCCATAGCGTTTTACTGGGCGTAGAGGCGACACGAGTCTAATGCAAAGAAAGACTGCAAAGAAAGAATAAGCAATTTAAAGTTAGCCAAATAAATGTTAATTATCCAGGATACACAATAATAATAATAATAATAATAATAATAATAATAATAATCCGGATACGTAGCGCAAGTGTACACCCTTTTTCGCATTTTTTGAGTTTTACCATCCGGATGGTCAGACAATAACAGGCTACGTGAAATATTTCATGCAGAGCTCGTTTTTATCTCCTTCGGATTTGACGTACATTTCCTCTTTGCTTTTCTGTGATCCGTTTTATAAAGAACTAAAGACGGCCGTTCAATCATATCTTAAGTTAACAGAATGGATCTATTAAATTACGTGTTTTATACAAATAATGTAGATACCGTGCATATAAATAGGCAGGCCCAGGTTTGCATCCTACACAATTGTAATTTGTAGTACTGTTTAGTTTAACGAACGCGACCGGCGTGACGGAGCTGATTGCCGTGTTGCAAAGGCTATGCGGAATGAAACGTGGCAGAGCTTGAAGGGGAGGAAGGTTTCGGAACCCCGGACATTTGTAGGGACATACTGACCCGGGTGTCGAATGTGCCAGAATGCAAATGCGTAAGTCTTATATAGACCTGCAAAATGTAAAATGTAAGGACATTCTGAGAGCGGTAACATCAAAGACAAGTGATGTGTTGACCCCCAGGTGTACACATCAGTGTAAATACTAACAAAGAATGTTTCGGGGGAAAAAAATTATA
>JABJVR010036852.1:0-33020 GCA_025773905.1 Chitala chitala
AGACTGAGGTCCTTTGGAGTGAGCAGCCCTCTTTTAAGAACTTTTTATGACTCTGTGGTAGCCTCAGCCATCCACTATGCTGTCGTCTGCTGGGGCGCGGGCAGCACTGACCAGGACAGAAAGACTGAACAAGCTGGTTAGGAAGGCCAGTTCTGTCCTGGGCTGCCCGCTGAACTCTGTAGAGGAGGTGGGTGAGAGGAGGATGCTAGCTAAACTTGACATCCATCATGCACAATACCTCTCACTCCCTGCCAGTCAGTGGAGGCCCTGTGCAGTACCTTACATCCCATAAAGGCCTGATGAAATTATCAACTCCAGGACTCTACACAATGATAAGTAGTGCCTTGTAATATGTAATTTTATATCCATAAGTATCACTAAAAATTCTGGCCCAGAAGATGTTCAGCTTGTGACGCGGGTTTACTGTAGTGGAGACAACAGACATATCAAAAATGTAACACCTCACTTGTTACCGCTGTTTAAGCGAAAAAGAGATACGCGTGGATTTGTTAAAAATTCACCACTAACAGCAGTCTTCAGATCGTTGTGTTGGTGGAAATAACCACCAAATAAGATTTTTTTTTTTAATTCAAACGTTAAAAATGCCTGCTCGTTTTATGTCATAATGAAGCATGAAGTACCGAAGGTAGTGTTACATTATTAAGCCGTTTCTGACGCTACTTCATGTAACCAAATAGTTTTATATTAATAAACACAAAAAATCACTGCAGAATGCACACAAGGGAAACAACATCAAAACCTGTGCAGTCCCGGCCAAAAATATATTTTTTGGAAACCTCTTGGGGGGGAAAAAAAGGTTCAGAACCACAGATTTAACTGAACGGTGCATTACTGCCACCTAACAGTACAGTAGCTCACTGGTGACATCACTCCCAGTTTTTTTTTTTTTACACCTCCCTGGAACGCCCTCGATTCTGATTCCTCTGTATAAAGCAATATCAATTGCTGCCTTGGTCTTTCGAGAACACTGTGCACAAGTGAGTCTCTTCTAAAAGCTTAAACCACACATTCAGTTGTGCTACTGCATCAGAGAAGTACCAGTTGACAAATTTATTTACTACATGAGCTAGGCTGAATAATATGAAACTTTACTCAATGTAACCCAATTGTTCTGCTGGGACATGTAGCCACTTAATTTACGTACATGTTTAAAGGCATTTTGCTGTGTGTACCATTGCCCAAAACATGTCAGAACGTCACTGTTTGTGCACTCATCTACAGAGGGCCACAGCCTACAGTAGACTGTTCTGCCTAAACTGCTCATTAGAGACTTGGTATGCATCTAAAAGTATAGCTTTTATTCATACCTGGGTACTTTTTTTGCAAGTGGTCTGGCTTTTTTAATGTTGTGTTCTTCATCTTAATGTCAGAAGATCATTTCTGCTGCTTTTAGACATGGGAGACCAGCTGCCTGCTTGACTATTAGGAGCAGCATGAGTGCTTTGACCCAGTGATTTTAAATCTTAGTCTGGTTATTATCACAGACCTTTAACTCAATTCTGGCACCAATGCATGGTTTCTGTAACACAGCATATATTAAATCAAACACTTTCTCAGAAGTAGAACTGACTGAACACAGGCAGACTACAGCAGCTCTTACTAAACCTAGACTTAATATACCAACCTAATATAAATATTCCTATAAGGGATATTGTGGAAATATGTCATCCCATATCTACGTATGACCATATTAATCACAATGTGAAACAAGCCTAAAATCCTCATTCAATGTTTCCTCAGTAGAAAACAGAAGAAAGAAAACAGTTCTGTCTTATGAAAATTTTCACATAATTTCAGATGTTTTTCTTTTTTCAGAAAATTGGATTGGATTTACACATACATTTTCAGTTTGTGCTACCTAGCTTCTGGTTGTGACACTTAGCAATGTTGGCACAACACTCATCTACAGTGAATTCATTAATGCCACCCCTTTCTTTAAATGAGTAAAGCTTCTTGTCTGTATCTGTGTAGTGATGTGCTATTCTGGTTATGCTTACTATATTGTATCAGATAAACCAATGATAAATGAAATGTGAACCAAGCTAATTACATTATTTCTGTTTACGTGTTCATGAGTGTATTCCACAGACATGCAAGTTTTTAATGTGACTAAAAACGTAGTCAGGCTTTTTGATTGCTAACTTTGCCACAGAGCCAATTTTAATGAGGAGTCTTGAAACCAGCTTGACCATGGATGATCCTGAGTGCTGTTAGTCATGTTTTGTATATTCTAATATGGTTCTTTCTTGGGTTCCTTATGCATTATATTTACAGAACTGCAGAGATTCTGATTGGTTCTTTCAAGACTTCTTTCATTCCTAGTGGAGTACAAGTGGCAAGACGCCTTACATAAGCCATAATGTCAAACCTGAGACTTACTAGATCAGGAGAGGTTGCCTTCCTCCATATGACATCTTTGCTATGATTGTTGATTTATATAATATAAAAAATAAGACTCACAACTTATTCCATCTTTACAGTGTGGGCAAAGAGACAGCAATATTTCTTTTTTTACATCTGATTTTACTTTCACATTTGCAGTACAGTTAATTACAAAACACATTATATGCATTGCTAGATGCACTTTAATGACATAATATGCACAGTGTCTTAAAGAGGAGGAGCATTTTTGTCCCCAAAAGAAATAGCACAAGATTGTATTCACGTTGTGCTAATTAGCGGGTAGCATGCATAAACAATTTCAGGCCTGAACTTGCCTTGGACTGACTGTAACCTGAATTTTAATTGGTTAGTGGAGATGCAGTGGATTACAATGTCACAACAAAATGACAACGAAAGGTCGGCACTTCGTAAGCAGTGCCACAGTGCCTCAGAGTCATGTGCCTTTAGACAAATTTTCTTTGCAGAAAACTTCAAAATGTGCTGAGGAGCTTTAGTCTGAAGTTCTTCCCCTGCTGTATTTGCTTCAATCAGGTTCTCCAGGATCTTCTCATCTTGTTTCTGCCAGGTTCTTTAGGATGTCCTTGTCTTACTTCAACCAGGTTCTCCAGGATCTTCTCATTTCATTTCAGCCAGGTTCTCTAGGATTTCCTTATCTCACTTAAATCAGGTTGTCCAGGATCTTCTCATCTTACTGAAACCAGGTTCTCTACTATCCCTCTATTGTAAGTACAGCTCTGCAGTATCCAACCTGGAAAAGTACCTGACTGTTTTTTTTCCTGTTTAAACTTCAGTTACTTTCAAGTAAACCTTTACATTATTTGAATATATGCTGTATACATACATACATACATACATATGGAAACACCTGTGTGCTAACGTAAACATAAATCTTTTATGTGTATTATATACACTTCACTACAATAAATGTCACCATTAAATGTGTAAAGTCATCTGTGTGGTGAAAAGGAGATAAGTAGTGGTGACAAACACCTGTGCTGTCCTGGCAACTAAAACCCATTTTATATCCCAGTGGATAATCACAGTATTACATGCACAATCTGCTAATTAGCAAACAGAACGTCAAAGCAGTTTTTCAGGCCTCAACATGCCTAGTGCCAGTCTTCACTTGAGCTTAATTGGTGTATTAAATACACTGAATTCTGTCTAAATACAAAGAATTTGTCACATTTTGCTCTGTTAACTTGTTCAGTTTGTGGGGTGGTGTGGTTTTTGGAAATGTGCATAAAGGCTTTAGAGCTGGAGTATTTTTGTACACTAGTTTTACTGTCTGTGTGTTCTGAACATCATTATCCCATTGCAATTTCTCCTCTCTTCTCTGTGCCTGAACGTAGTTACTTTAAAACAAAATATCTTGACAAGTTTTAAATTGACCACTCTAAGGAATGAAAGCCTAGGAGGCTTCCAAACTACTTTTATTAATTTAAAAAGAACCATTGGCATTTACAATTATTATTCGCCACATCAGCCTGCAGTGTGTTGTGGGTATTGGAAAGGAAAGGAGCCCTTTGCCTGATGTACACTCTCCAAACCAAAGGCAATACACTAACGGTCACAAAGACAGTCTCTGTCTTCTCAGTACTGTGTACACTATACACAATACCAGTCAGGAACTGAAAGATTGTGTTAAATACTTAAAGTTCATTGTAAACGCATATGTTGCGTGCATATGTTTGACTAGGGTTTAAACACTATGTTTTTAAAAATATGCCTTTTTATCTTCCCAAAATACTGCACTAAAAATTAAAATGTGGCAATGAATTTGAGGAGTCACAGATATTAGATTTTACTAAAGATTTTACTCTCCCCTCTGTGGTATATCAGGTGACATTGTTGCCCTTTACAATAAGTGAGTCAGTACACCAAAAATTCATAAAACCAATGATTCTATTTTTATATTTTCATTGGGGAAAAAATATAAATCACACATATTTTTCATATCTAAGCATAAACATTACTTTTTAAATACCAAAATTCAAAAGGATTGAAATTTTTTCTTGTCGATTGCTTGTACACATAATAAATTGAATTCAAATTGGGTCATGGAACCATGTTTACCTTTGATATATTCTACAGCCATGGTTCTGTAGTTAGCTGTTGAGTAATTGGATTAGTGCGTTAATCCAACAGGAGTTAGAAATAGCAGACTAGCAGGGAGAGCTGTGTAAAAATCACATTAGGATCCTTGTTTTTCATAGGTACATCCCTTTGAAGCTATAGTGGGCATTGAGGGACACAAAAAATATATATTATTCAAGCGAAGACCATGGCCATAAATACTTCTGAGTGGGCAGTGCATGTTGGTTTGTTATTCAGTACAAGTGGGTGGAGCCAAGTGTCAGTATGGTGCCAGTACCTGGGCTGGGAGTTGGGTGGAGCCAAGTGTCAGTGTGGTGCCAGTACCTGGGCTGGGAGTTGGGTGGAGCCAAGTGTCAGTGTGGTGCCAGTACCTGGCCTGGGAGTTGGGTGGAGCCAAGTGTCAGTGTGGTGCCAGTACCTGGCCTGGGAGTTGACTGCTATGTGGCACAGCAGCCGTAAGCACCTTTTCTGGGTTCATTCCTTGCTTCTGGGTTTTCTACAAGTGGATGGTGGAGGAGGATGGGGGATGAGAGTCTGTCACAGCCTTTCTCACAGGTAATGGGGACTTTGTGGTTTTATGTGATGTACTGTAGAGGCAGGCACTGAATCACCAGAGAATCTCTTGTGCAGTGTGCTCACATCATCTGCTTAATACATAGTTTAACCTTTTCAAACATTGTCCTTCAGTGACACTATGTAAATGTTAAAGTTTAAGGCTGTTAAATGCCTGTTACTGCAGTTTTGTTATAGTTGTGTCAATAACATAAAAAGTGTAACTTTTTTATTCTTATAATTTTAACTTTAGTGTTCATATCAGCAAATTAGAAAATGCCATTCATAGTCCATATCGACACACTGTGCCATATAAAATATGAATCATTGAAATCAGGTTAGGCTCCTATGTTTGTTGCATATGATATTTGCAACTGTTTTTCATTTGTGTGCTGAAGCAAAGCCTGAGAAACATGTTAGTGTTAAAGAGAATACAGAATAACTAACAGGGTGTCTCTTGCTAGCAATCTTAAATCTACACACATGACACACAGATACAAATGCATGCAAATGTGCATGCACACATACACTCACACACACAAAACAAGCATTACGACTAATGATGGTCATTGTGTACTAATCCTGAAAAATTATAACAATAAGGAAAGTGAATAATTAGGGAATTGTTTTGCCAGATTTTCCAGCTGTTGCTATAACAATGGGAGTGCTGAGGTCACGTGTTCACTTGATGCTGTACTCTGGCATTGGAATCCCTGGTTGCAGAGTGACAGATGGCAGGAAACAGACTGCATGCTCTGGCTGTTCAGAAAGCCACACTTGAGCTGTCACAGATGTCCACCGGCCACTTTGCAATGGAACAGAGTGTGACAGGCACACCGTCTTCCCTAAATGGCTTGTGGCCTCACCGTCGCCTCATTTATTCATAAAGCCATGCTGCCAAGTGGTGTCAAAATTGGGATCGTTGGCCCTCAGGAATGGGTAAATGCCCCCCCCCCCGTGACGTTTGATCTCATTATTTTAGACACTGACATGGCAACAAAGTGGGATAGCTGAGTGAGGTGCCTTACTGCTCTGGGGAATAAAGCTGTAAAGAGCCAAACCTCTGCATGGACTCAGGTACGGCACTGCTACGCATAGACGATTCATTAAGAGAATATATGACAACTGTGTATTAATACATGAGTTAAAATGTGTGCATAGCACATGCAGAATGCTCATTGCTGATGCTGTGTTGTGTATCTAAATTGCCTGAAGTATAATTTAAGTATAATATACCTTCTCCTTTTATTGTATATGGAGAATTGGGTCCCTTTCAGACCCAATTCTCCATATTCATGTGTATGAGGTCTAAGCACCCACCAGGAGGAGTAAAACCCTTTGATCGCCTGTTGTCAGATGAATTTACTATTCTAAAAATATTGACTTATTTATCACATATTATAAAAAAGAACAGTAATTATGATTATTATTATTCTGGATCTTGTTTTCCCTCAAAACTCACCTAATAAATGAAAGCACTAAGTATTTCATTATAGACGTGCAGGTATTTTCATTGTAAGTCATTTTGAAGTAATATTAACACACAAGCATATAAAAGTAATGGGTTGTTTGATTGTTAAAAGGGTGTTATATTTCCATAGAAATCATGTAACACAGGGTAACATGCACCATTCATTCAGAAACTTGGTCATTATTATAAATGCCAGATACTTATTTTGTGACACAAGTTTTTCTGTGCTGCTCTCCCCAGTAAGGATCAAGGTGCCTCGGGCGAAATACACCAAGGTGGGGGAGACACTAAGGCACGTCATTCCAAGCCAGCTGCAATGCTCCGTGGGCTGTGGTGGACGGGCCTGCAAATATGAGAACCCATCTCGCTGGAGTGAGGACCAGCAGGCTATCAAAGGGATTTACTCATCCTGGTGGGTGCTGAGATCTACACTTGCTCTGTATGCTTCTATGTGGATTGACAGTGATGGGGAGATAAGTACAGTTTGAAGAACACTGATACAGGTGTGTGTAGGCTGCATCAGCTATTAAGCGTAACACTAAAGCCTCACTGAGGAGATTTAAGCCTGTTACAGAGGTTCAAATCTCCACATGGTCAGACACATCAGTCACCAATCTAGTGCTGGATTCTATGCACATCAAATAATATGTCTACAGCGCTATTACCATAAAAGCTGATGCAATAGTAATTCAGTGTTCCCTCTTGGCAGGATTACTGAGAAAATTCTAGCTATGGCAAGGCCTTCGACTCAAACCATAGAAAAGTTCAACATCATCGATCAATTTCAGAGGTAAAATTAAAACTTCACAATAGAGCTACTAATTTCTTCTGTTATGACAGAACCATACAATACAACCCTGTTTGCTCGGGTGAAGATTTATTGATCATATAACATATTTAAAAATATACAAACCAATATTGTCAAGACCCTGCAATGGTTAAGCAATTAGGCAATGGATCGATGGATGAACCAGGTCTGTCACACGAGCCATTCTACCTCATTATAACTGTGGTTTTTTTTATCACCACATGAATGGGGTGAAGCGCTTTCATAAAGGTCCTCCTCTTATGAAACCTTTGTTCTCATTTTCTTTGTCTTGTTAAGGCTCCCTTCAGCAGACAGTTCCTAACAGGTTTATAGAGGTGCACAGTTATTTTAAACAACAAAAAATAATGAGTGTTTATAAATGCAAATTAATTTTTGGCACTTAAATAAATTACCTTTATAAAAACTACATATTTTAGGATTTTAAATAATTCTGAAATGTGTAGCTCTTAGTTTTCCTAGACAGTGAACTTTAGGTCGCCTTGTTAGATGTTAGAGCAGGTCAGATGCACTTAGTGACATGTCTCCAAGCTAAAAGAACTGATACCAGACATATACTGGTAGTTCTTTCCTATAACCTTTTAATCCAGCTTGTTCTACAGTAGGATAGTTAACTGGAGGTCGGCTGCTACCTTTTTAACTCTGACCCAGAACAGGTGTGGCCTAAGGACAGTAATTAACCTGCAGAGCCCAGGTGAGCACGCCAGCTGCGGAAACCCCCTTGAGCCTGAGAGCGGCTTTACATATCGGCCAGAGGCCTTCATGGAAATGGGTAGTAAGTCTGCACTTTGTTCCCTGTGCTGGCTCATGGCATTAGCTCACTGACATCCATTAGGAAATCACTAGTCACTAACAAACTTTCTTTGCCTTAAAACATAATCTTTTCCAGATATTGCTAGAAGGGCGTTGGAGGTCGGTATGTAACTTTGACCGAGTATTAACAGTTCTTTTAATTGCAGTATATTTTTACAATTTTGGATGGAAGGACTATGGCGTGGCTTCTCTCACAACAATCCTAGACATGGTAAAGGTCATGTCATTTGCATTGCAGGAGGGGAAGATAGCAGTCCATTGCCATGCCGGACTTGGTAGAACAGGTAAAGTAAAAGCACAGTTTGATGTGCTGATGCTGTAATATTTATTTTACACAACAGAATTTTTGGATTATTTATTTTGACTGGTGAAAAGATGTTGATTATATCTGCTGGTGCTGCTTAATATTACGTTATGGTTTATTTTGAGGTATCTGCACATTCTGTTGTGGTTTGTCCCTTGGTAATATTAACCGATGTATAGTGTCCATAAATTACAGTACTGAAATTTGCTTTGTGGGAATTTGACACCGTTTTGTCTTTGTGTTTCCATAGGTGTTCTACTTGCCTGCTATCTTGTTTTTGCAGAAAGGATGAGTGCTGATCAAGCCATTTTATTTGTGCGAGCAAAAAGGCCAAACTCAATCCAGACCAGGGGACAACTGCTTTGTGTCCAGGAATTTGCACATTTCCTGGTCCCTTTGAGGAGCGTCTTCTCATGTGCTGAGTCCAAAGCCAGTGCTGTCACCCTTTCTCAATTTCTGATCCACCAACAGCATCTTCTGCATGGCTATGAAGCTCGAAGGTTTAAAAACATTCCAAAGCTTGTAAAGCTTATATGTAGGTTACTACTGGAGATTGCTGACAGCCGACAGGTCGATAAGAAGGAGGTCCTAGAAATCCCTGATGTAGAAGCACTAGTGAAGAAGACATCCAAGGAAATTATTATACAACACCTGAGTACAGGAATTATAGGGAAGGGTGCTCCTCACCTTCCTAGCCCACAAGCCACACATAAACGAACTTCTGAGTTTTACATCAGGAGTTGTCTTAGCTACAGTGACTCAGACCTTTGCCGACTGAAGCCTGAACTGAAACATTTGGACAGCCATTTGTCTGGACAAGCTAACACATTTCACAACAACTCTTACAACAGCATGGATGAGGCCCAGCTTCTCCCACCTTTTATGGACAGGCAGAACTTCTACAGCTCTTCTAGGTCAGTTGGGGAGCAACCCACCTTTCATAGCAGGCACTTCTTGAAAGACACACAACTCAGCAAATCCCTGGGCATGCCAAGCAAAGGGGAGAACATTACCAATGCAACCATCATATCAGCTCTCATGCAGCACAGTAAAAGAATTTGCAGTGAACATAATATTTCTGAGCATGAGAAGAAAATATTAGCGGTCCCCTGCATCCCAGTTCAGATGGAACTCATGCTACATAACAGACACTTTCTAGTAGCACAAGCTCTTTCTGTGGACCTGGAAGAAGAATGTGGGGAGTATAGCAAAGACATTGCAAACTGGCAGGTAAGTCTGCCACTTATTCACTTAAATTAAATATCCAAGCGCTCATAGTAGAAAATGATTGCTGTCTCCAAGCATTCAGTTAATTTTAATGTTTCAGCACAACATTTTATGTAAAAAAAAAACCTCATTGAGAAGACCAGTTTCCCCACTGAACAGAATAGACCTAAGTAATCACAAGATAATTCCTTTGAGAATGCAGAAGAAGCTGAACTCAGAAGAAGAGGCTTGGGAAAGGTTATGTGTGGAGCGAGATCCTTTCATCCTTTCTGGGTTGATGTGGTCCTGGCTGGAGCAGCTGAAGGAGCCTATTATCTCCAAAGATGAGGTGCAGACAATGGAGAAGAATAATCAGAACCCCAGTAATGTCCTTGATTCACTGGCCAAGGTCAGCAGCTTATTCAGTTACGACACAGATTTCTCTTTCTAGGGAACAAAAACCTTTATTAGTTGGGTTATAACACAGAGTGTCAGTGTTGTTGCCTCAGATGTTTATTTGAGTAATTCACTCATGCTCATGGGAAACACTCCACATTCCTCCCATAATCTAGATGTTATTTAGAAGATTTGCTGAAGGTATACTGATTTATATACCGTTTGAGCGAATGTCTGAGAAATTCCAGCATTAGCCGATCTTATCTAATGTGTGTGTTGGCCCACGTTCTGTACTTAATTCATTTTTATATTTTACCTTGTTTTTAATAGGGCCCTAAGCAAACTCTGGCATGCATACTTGACTGCTTTGCTCATTTGGTGACAATACAAGACAATGTGCAATACACCTTTCTAAATCGGACAATAAAAGCATTTACCAAGGTAGGTGAAGTCTGACCCAACACCAACATATTATGAATTGTGATTGCTGATGGCTTCTGAGTAATGATTCTTTTATGTTAAACCAGATTAAAAAGGATTCATATGATGGAAAGACTGTGTATAGCAGCATGAGGAGAATCCTTACACTGGTCTTGCAAGGGATGAGAATGAAAGCCATGGACAGCTCAGACTCACCAGGATACACGCAACAACTCACGTGACCATTAATATCCAGCATGCACATTCATCAGTGAGGTTAAGGCTGGACAATATGCCACTACACTGAAGCACACTACTGTCATGAGTTAACTGTGATAGGTTTTCTTTCTCCTTCTGTCAATATTTCTGTGTTCCTGCTTTAAGTCTGGTACTTAAAACAATGCAATTTTGTTCACCTTCTTATCATGTTTGTGCCATGAAAAGTACCAGAATATTAATTTTATTCTTTGATTTTGTGTGAATTTATTATATTCTGAAAAATTGTGTTTTTAAATATAAATGTATGATTTATTACTACTAATTGTAATGTTAGTTTTTTCTTCTAATGGATATATGAAATGCATTGCAATATGTATCATCTGGTGTCATTAAAACATTATATGGAGTGTGATAGTGTGCCACTTGTCCTCAGTTGTATTGTTTGTAGCTAGAACTGAACTGGAACATGATGCTTATATGAATATTGCAAAACCACAGAAAATTCTAAATTAATTGCAGTAGATACTATGATACATATACATAAGGTAGATTAAAACTATGTCTTTGTATGCATTTTTCTACATAGTAATAGCTGACATAAAACATGGTTGTAACTTTGCAGTATGAAAACATTTTAGCCTTTTTAGCCTTTATCAAGTTTTTTTGTGGGCTCTGTGAGCCTGACATATTATAGGCCAAACAACATCTATCAACTGGGACGGTTGTAATGGGAAATGTTATACACATATTTAGTGTAACAAAAGAGTGCCATATTCAGTTTCATCTTCACACACTTCACTGACTTTAGGTATCAGATCTGTATTTAATAAATATAGGTATATTTAAACATCCACATGTCCACCTTCACCACACCCATGTCCATCAGGAAATTGTTCACTGCATATATTCATCGGTATTTGCAAATATTACATGTAAATCAAGTAATTATTATTATTATCAATAATAAAAATAATAATAGTAGGCGGCACGGTGGCGTGGTGGTTAGCACTGCCGCCTCGCACCCAGGGTTCGTTTCCCGCCTTGGGTCTGTGTGCGTGGAGTTTGCATGTTCTCCCTATGCATTGTGGGTTTTCTCCGGGTTCTCCGGTTTCCTCCCACAGTCCAAAGATATGCAGGTTAGGTTGATTGGTGTGTCCTAATTGCCCATAGTGTGTATGTGCGCGCCCTGTGGTGGGTTGGCACCCCATCCTGGGTGTCCAGTGCCCTGTGCCCTATGTGTTCTGAGATGGGCTACAGGCTTCCCTGCGACCCTCACCAGGAATAAGCAGCATGGAAGATGAATGAATGATTGAATAGTAATAGTTGGTCTTCTGGGTACTCGTTTTCCGCGCTGCGTTTCTTTTAAATCCTGTAGATGTTTATTTTATACGTATTACGTCACAAATATAAGCCAATGACATTCGACTTCCGCATTTCCGTCACTCCCAAAGCTACCAGAGTTCTGAATGTAGAGTACACATAAAAACGTTTCGTGTATTTTTAAAAATTAAACTATGGAGTTTGCTTTGTCAAACTTAACATTGGACAGTTTGATTCACATATTTTCATTTCTCCCTGATAACGACTTAATAAACGCATCCGCTGTGTGTAAGGTCAGCTTTATTTTTGTTATTGGAGAATTTGTCTGTCACAAGAGTTTCTTTTAAAAGATGGCTTTACGTATATTTATGATTAGCTATGATATGTTATGAAATATCTGGTGTAAAACTTGTTTTAATGGCGCACATGTTTAGATGTTTACTTCGCTTTTAGCAAAGTTGTTTAGAGCCCAGCTAAAAACAAAAACATTTTAATGTTTACTTCCCGGTGATGAATTGACTGTGCTATCCTTTAGGATAATACTTTAGGATAACGCGTATGCTATATGCACAGTTACTAATATGGTATCTATTAACTAATTGTAAATGTCATAAGTTGGTAATGATATCCATTATCAG
Source organism: Chitala chitala (assembly GCA_025773905.1). Lineage (NCBI taxonomy): Eukaryota > Metazoa > Chordata > Actinopteri > Osteoglossiformes > Notopteridae > Chitala > Chitala chitala. The sequence continues at coordinate 12,687 of JABJVR010036852.1, forward strand.
CGGTAGGAATAACGTGTATGGCATTTTTTACAGTTTTGGCACGAAGCTGCAGAAACGCCCTGGTTATGGCGGTGAGTTATGCGCAGTGTAAATAATACATGAACATTTCACAATGTTATACATTGTCGGTTGGAATTCATTTTGGGTGACTAAGATGGTAACTATACAAGAAAAATGATACGGCAAACATTAAAACAATCTACTTTACTTAGACGGATGTGTCTGCATCGTTGGAGTTTCTGCAACATTGGCCAGTCCACGTCTGGAAATGGCACGTTGTCTTGGAAAAGTTATTATATGCGAAGGTCCAGTTTAGAACTGAAAATGCAGACGGGTCGAAGCTGCTCAGACTATACATGCAAAAGTCTGAGAGGTCACACTGGTATGTAGAAAACATTTGAAACTTTGCGAGCTGATGCTTCGTTTGCTGTATGCTTATTATGAGATGGCCAGTCATCATGAGACCAGCTCCTAAATCAACTATTTAAATAAGTATCATTGCTGATATCTAACTAGCTGTTGATGGATGAGGTATCACACAGATGTTTCTAAATATATTTTCTCGTTATAGGTAGGATTACTGGCCTCGTTTATATTGTGGAAAATGGTCATGACTCCGAGTACTGGAACATGTCGCCAGTCGTCTGTAGCGTTTCTACCGACGGTACAGTCCGAGCCTGGGATGTTCAGCAGGTGATAACATAGCCTTTATGTAAGATGGAGGATTACTTCTGTGATGAACTAAGAATAATCTCCAGTTCCCATTGACCAGGGTGCCCAGCTGTGGTCGAGTCCTGCCCAAAGCCCCCTGTCAGACATCGTTGCTGACCTGCAGAAGCGGGTTGTGTTCACTTCAGATAGCACAGGCCTGGTTAAATCCTGGGATGGCCTTACAGGGCATGAAATAGCCTCTTTCCCCACCACATCATCTAAGTGCAAGTTGCTGACCTGCAGCATTGACGAACAGTCTGCTCTTTTTGTGAGTGTTAACAGATATGAAGTCAACATCTACATGTGGTCTGAGTGTTATGTGTTGAGGGACACAAAAGAAGGTTTTTGTTTGTTGTCTTTTTTAGGTTGGAACTGCTAGCGGTGCCTTGTATGTGTTGACGAGCCCTGCGTTGTCGCTGATGTCACATCAGGTGGTTTTTGACAGTTTCCATCTGAACGTGCTGGTTTCATCTGCTGATGAGAAATGGATCCTTGTAGGCACTAGTGAGGGCTTTGACTTGTGTCCACAGGTAACTCTACGTGTTTGCTCTGAAACCAAGATGAGGGTCTGTGGGGGTGTGGGAGTAATTTATTTGTTGTTGCTTGGCAGGTTTTCTTTAGCCAGAGTCTGCAGTGCCCCACCGATGACGACCCCTTTCTTGTCCAGTCTCTGCCTGTGTCCGGCTGTTTCACCGCAGTATTCCTGCCTTCTGAACCAGCCAGGGTGGCTGTGGTGCATGGCAACGAGTTGTTACACACAAAATCACTGTCAGTCTTTGAAGCAGTTGTTACAAAATCCAAGTACAAAGTGGAGGTTGAAGGTACCAATGCTTCATTTTGATTTAATGTTATGAGTTGCGGCATTTATGTCACTCTTACTGCTAGCAGTTTTCATCATATGTGTCATTTAGTTTTCTTAAATTGATAGAAAAAAGTGTTTTACATTTATGTGGACAATTTCTATTTGGCTATATCAGCAAATATCCAATTCCTATAATTATACTAATGATCATCAAGTAAGTTCACTGTCGAGCAAAGCATATCACTCATTGCTATGTAACACGCTAAACTAAATTAAGCATTGAAATTTCATGAAAAGCATTCTTTTCAACAGTGTACCCGAAATTTTTATTGGGATCATCGTGATGCCGTTGTAATGCAGGATTTTGATCCAGCAGCAGACTTGCATCACAGCCTAAAAATAAAAGAATTTGCTATTCAGAGGGTGTGTGAGCTCCATGGTGTGACACTGGTTTTCCAGTTAAACAGGTGGAGAGCTTCCAGTTGGAGACAACCGAATGGCACGCAGAGGTCCTTCTCCAGGCCCGCGGTGCAACCACGCTGGTGGTTGCGTTGGGGAGCCGTCTGAGGGTGTATACAGTGAAGGGCACCCTGCTTGCCACATTTGATGACCACACCCAGCCGATTGTGTCCCTCTGCGTGGTGAGCCAGCGCTGGGTTCTCATGGGTTTTCGCTTCGTCATACATCCGTATGCATTTCTGTGATTGTTACGAAATTGTTGCCCAGGACAGCTTCCGCGTGGTCACTGCCTCCCGTGACCTGTCCCTGAGAGTGCTCACTTGGAAGAAGGTTCAAGACTCTGGGCTGTCCCTCGACAGCAGATTCCACCTGCTTGGGGGTTCTCACACAAGATCAAGGTATTTACACATTTCACCCCAACAAAATGTCCCACATAATGAAAATGTGCAGGAATACAACTAACCTGATATGACTATATTAATAATAAAATAAAAAATTCCTATGCACTCTTGAAAACATCCAGGTAAAGCTGGTTTTGTAGACATTTGCTTCTCTGTGAATCAAAGGTTTTACAGAGCCAGCGGAGACTGTGGCATTACACTTAAAAGATGTTCCTTTTTGATATTTGCAGGGGTTTCACGTATGTGGCATGCGATTATGCCAGCATTGTTGCCTCTGTGGAATCCAAAGACGGAAAGGATGTTTTGAAAGCCTACTCCTTCAACTCATGAGAATGGTAACATAATGAGACTAAGTTCTATTGAAGAATGTTTGAAATGCTTGAAGCTACCACTTTGACATCTGCAGTAATTCACCAGGAGGAATGCTGAAAGTGCACAAGAATGACATGTATGCGTATTGTTTAATTTCCCTGTTTTCAAGGGATCAGATTAAGTGGTATGCATTTCCTGTGATTGCACTTGAAATATAAAACAAGTAAAAAAAAATGCATTGAATTTGGTTCTCAGACTATACTGACTAAAATGTAGTCAGTCTGACTCAACTAGCATAGGTGTAATCCATCTTTTCCTTTGTATTGAAAAAAAAATCTGTACAGACATTTAGTTTGTGTAATTAGTGGTTTAGTACAGAGTAGTGAACTGGGTAATTGTTTGACTAACATTCTAGAAAGACTACTTATGTTTGAAACTGCCAATGCTGGCATCTTATACAGAGACATCAGCATTTCCCACAGTTCATTTTAAAAGACTTATTCCACCCGGGGTTGCACAGTGCCTGTAGCATATCTGGGGTAACACTGATGACATAAGGAAAGCTACACCCTGGATGAGGTGCAAAGCCATCTCTGGGCATTCACACACATGCACTTTCTCACATTAGGGCAGAAGTCAGTGCACTAAAAGAACATACATAAATCTTAGTCTCGTCCCAAGGTAAAATGGGAAGTTCATATGAACTGTTGTGTGCAGACTGCAGGAGTAAAAATGCCTGCAGAGGGAGTTTGCACATGTGAACATGTAAAGTCCACACAAATTGTTAAAGGCTGGATTCACACTTGAAGCCCTAGAGGTTTTAGTTTTACTAACTGCCGAGTGACTTCTTTTCCCAGCGTTCCACTTGATGTATTAAATGCAGAATAAGGGGTATGCCAAATGGGTAGATGAATGGTATTTACGGTGAGAAACGGTTGTCTTACCGAACGACACCTGTAGATGGAGCAAATACTGTACAAAATGCTTTGACAATGATCTCGCAAATCTGACGTATGCGATAAAAGTGGTATGCAAACAAGTGAAATGACAACTAAGATTTGTGTTTTTATTAATGTTTTTCCTCATGAAATAAATAGAATACTACGTGAAAAGGAAAAGCCGAAATGTACAATGCAACCTTAAAATAAATTACCTGTTTGAGATTTTAAAAAATGATAACCTTTGTTAGAGTGCGGACCTAAATAGAATAAACCATCTACATTACAAATCCATCGCAGTTACAAACCCTTGCAGAGTGTATGCATTTAAACTTCACATCACTTCAACTGGAAGTGTTAAAGATTTCCAGAAGTGTTCCCTTGACGTGTAAAATGATTTCATTTAATCTCGTATGATAAAGTGATGCTTTGGACGTTTTACCAAACTTCATTTAAACTGTGCCTGAAAGCGTACTCCTGTATTAGTTAAATAAACAAAAGCTCCGGCCATTCAGACTACGGAAGACTAATAGGAAACTCGCGTCTGGCTGCTGTACGGGCGACCCATGGAAACGCAGAACGCTGACTTCCACCTCAGAAAGGATAATGAAGATGACGAAGGAAAAAAAGACCTTTATAAACAAGTTCGGATGCAATGGTAAATGTTTACATCATCCGGAAGCTATTAGTCCGTTTTTGTGATTACGAACTGTATCTTGGGCTAATTGTAATTTATAAATCAGACATTGGTTGGAATTGTGTCAAAAGTTAAACAGGGGACGTGGGAATCGTGCTCGAAAATTTTCTTTTTTTTTAATTGACAGAGCTTTAATGCGGGAACACCTGCCCTCACGAAAACTTACGTTTTAAAATTAAAGGTAAGTGTGTTATGTGCAAAATAAATTGTTACCATTCTTTTACTCCGAGGCACTACATTGCGGAACAAAAGGGCAGATGTCAGTGCACTAAAAGAACATACATAAATCTTAGTCTCGTCACCAACTGTTTTTGGACATTTCTTTGATGAACCGTTTCAGGATTAAATTTTTTATCAGTGACGCACAGCGCAGCTGACGGCTCGGTTTGCGAATGTTGTTGTGAGTTCCAGAGCGCCCTTAATAAACAGGTGAATTCGCGCAAGTGGATTGTTAATGAGATTCCAGAGATGGGCTCAATTTCTTTCCAAAACACGCCCTGATAGATGAGACAGATATATAGAACCTGCAGGAAAAACGCAACAGTATGAAGCATCGCTTCTTCGCTGTCACGTCAAATTTACCTGTAACACAAGACAACCACGGAAACAACACGATAATACTACTACTGGTACAACTGCAGCAACAACAACTACTACTACTAATACTACAATAAGAAATAATAACAACGAAGCGCATGAAAACAGATTTACAATACTATTTTTAAAAACCGTAAAGAGTTCTTCGATAGCCGGTGAATGATCTGAGGAGGTAACCTGTCTATTGATACAGGGCTGATCTAGGACTCTAAGAAATCGCGGTACCTTTTTCTGTGTACTGTAGTAAATAGAACATAAAGAAGGACACCATGACCAAGAAAACAAGACGCTGGATTTTTCATATACTTCTTTGTCTGGGGATTGTGTATCTGAAAATTGGGTGAGTATCTCATCTCGACATGTTCAGACCTGATAGCTAGAGTGGAGATATTCTTTCCGACATAACAGAGGTAGCACTGGACACGGACTTAGAGCAAGGTTATTCTTGAACCCTATATGATGAGCACAACGTGAATTAAAATTAAGCAATTAATTTGTTTTGTCCTTCGGCTCGCCATACGTCTCATCTTATGTATGCATTCTTAATTCTATTTAATCAATACATTGTAATATGCAGTACTAAGGGTATCTTTCAACGCAGGTATATACATTGCAATAACTTTCGGTGTCACCAAACTTCACTATTAGTGCATGTAGTTGTTTATTCTACATGTTATCGTTTACATTAAGAATGTAATTTTTGCATCTGTGTAAAAATTTGGAAATATTTTTAACAAAGTGCGCGTGTAAGGTACATGGATGTACATGTGATCATGCCAATACACTTTGATAAATATGGGCTGATGTTCTGATATTAATATTTAATTGACAGATGGGTACTACAAACATTGTATGCTGTATGATTTTATGTTTTAATTGTTAAATTTATATTTGAGATATTAATATACAGTACTCTATAGAGTACACCTTGTGTTTATGACAAAACGCTGCTATAAATGTATGTATGAATGTATAAAATAGGTCACTCCGCCATCTAAATAAAAATTACACAAATTGTATGGTTTTACCCATTATTTATGTTTTTAATGTTTCTGCGAATGTTTCAGAAATACACATTTTCGTTTACTTTCTGGTTACTTTTCAGTGGCTTCTCGTCGGTGGTAGCGCTTGGAGCGAGTATAATCTGTAACAAGATTCCTGGTTTGGCCCCTAGACAGCGGATTATCTGTCAGAGTCGACCCGACGCTATCATTGTAATCGGCGAAGGGATCCAAATGGGCATCAACGAGTGTCAATTTCAGTTCAGGAGCGGACGGTGGAACTGCTCCGCGCTTGGGGAAAGAACCGCCTTCGGAAGAGAGTTGAAAGTGGGTATGTTACAGATTTGCTCACACTTGAAGTTTACTTGTGAACGGCGACGAGCAATACCGAGACATTATGTATGCCTTTATGGGACTCACTCACTCACTCACTCACTCACTCACTCACTCACTCACTCACTCACTCACTCTCTCTCTCTCTCTCTCTCTCTCTCTCTCTCTCTCTCTCTCTCTCTTAACGGATGTGGATTCTAGTAGGACACAAAAGTGAACGCACATCATGAATTGTGGAACACTTACGGTAACGTCTTATACACATTGTGATTGGAAAAAAATACAAAATTGAAAATTTTGAAGTCACATAACTGGAAACAGTTAAAGAAACAGCAAGTAAAATTAGAAACTATTGTTCATATTACACACCTGCCAGGAAATATTTTGCCTGGAAGAATGCCGTATTGACTTATGGTTCCCTTGTAGAGATGTGGGTTAATGCAAGAAAACTCTTGCCTTTGCTGCATATTAAAAGATTCGGTAGTGTGAGGAAGATGCATTTTAACAGAAGAAATTAAATGAAATAATGCCGATTGTTTAGGTGGTGTGGCAGTTAAATCATTAGCACTGATGAATGGCTGCGTTGAGTCTATTAGCATGGGATGTTTTGTGCATGCCATTTGGCTGGGTAGAAAAGAAGCAGGACATGTTGACTTTTTGCACCTGGGAATTGGCCAGACAGAGACTAAATGCTCAATTGACTTGTCTCTTTGGAACACAAACAGAATTTCACACTTAAAAAGTCCTTTAACTTTCCCATGGCTTTTTCTCAGGGTCCAAACCAGGCTCAACAGAGAGAGTGATCTGTGTGGACTCGGCTTTGCTGTTGTGTTAAGGTTTACCTCAATTTTTTATTTCTTTCAACCAATCAAAAATCAAAAGAGGCGGTGATAATTTTTTTTCCCAAGATCTTTGTGAGTCTCAGCATTCGCTTGCTAATGAAACCCCTTTTAGTTCATTATGTGTGTTAAGTCACAATAAGATACAATGAGACAAAAGCAGTCACTTTGTTGTCGCTGTCCAGTCGACGTGGCTCAGACAACCATGATAACTAGATTAGCCACACAGCTCAGATTAGCCACTCTCCTAAAGGGTGATGTGAAATGAGTGCCATTGTTCACACTTGCAAAAAAAATTGAAACTTGTGGAGAGATGACTGGATATTTAATGCAGTGTTACTATTAAAAATGCTATGTAATCTATTTTTGTGCAAATGATTCTATATGATTTTTGCGCAACAAAAAATTTTGCTTTCTTTGAAAGCTCACCTTCATTTCTAATTTTACTTTTGGCAGTTTTTGTCTCAGTGAATTATTATGATGCATAATACAAAATCCACATAACAGTTGTTATTAAAATTGCTGCCAGTGCTGAAATCATTTCGAAGTGTTTTTGAGGAAGTGTGTTTCCATTGAGAGTAAGTGCTTTGGTTAACTAAATGTGTTCAGCATGGCTTTTAATGCTCCAAAGGTAGACACTCCCTGTATGCACTCTGTCATTTGTTTTAAATTCAATTAAAGATGGTACGTGTTACTAATCTTCAGTGAGTCTCATAAAATCATCCTGTCAGGATTTGTGCAAAGGTGTGCATCTGGTTTTGCAGTCATGCTTTTTAATTCAGATTTTTTTTTTATGAATAACACAATTTGTTAATTAATTCCATCTCACATTCCAAAATCAGACTAAGTTGCTCTACCTAAAACTTCCAAATAGAACATAACATGTTCTTCTAAATAACTGAAAGTGAATTGAGTTAAAAATTTGGCAGGATGGCTTTCAAGGCAGAACAGCAATTCTCAATTTTTTTTTTAAATAATTTACACCAGAAAGGCATTGTGGGTAGCACCTGCAGACGCTTAAGCATATGTTTGAACACATTACAGCATAATGAGAAGGAGCAGCTTTGTGCATGTTTCGACATATAAATTAATTCCAGTAGTAAGCACATGCATGGGAAATAAAAATCAAAACGCTGCTTATATATGGCTTTGACGTCCCTTCATGGCTTTCACTATTCCCTTTAGCGTGTGGGTTTATCAGTCAACTAAATTCTACTGTCATACCTGTGCCATCCCAGCTTTGTTTTCTAGTAAACATGTTCCTGTCTGTGTTGGCTTCCGTACCATAATGCCACCTAGCTGACCTCGCTTCTTCACAGCGGCAGTCGCGTGCGTGTCATTGCTGGTCTCATGGGAAGCTCTTCCCTCTCCTCTATTTAATCTGAGGATTAGTATACCAAGTGGTTAGCACTGTCGCCTTGCACCTCCAGCCCTGGGCTGCGATTCCTGCTTTTGGTCTGTGTGCGTGGAGTTTGCATGTTCTCCCTGTGCTTGGTGGGTTCTCTCTGGGTTCTCCGGTTTCCTCCCACAGTCCAAAGACATGCGGGTTAGGTTTATTGGTGTCTCCAAATTTCCTGTAGTGTGTGTGTGTGTGTGTGTGTGTGTGTGTGTGTGTGTGTGTGTGTGTGTGTGTGTGTATGCCCTACGGTGGGTTGGCACCCTGCTCTGGGTGTCCCCTGCCCTGCACCCTGTGTCTCCTGGGTTGGGCTCCAGGCTTCTCGTGACCCTTAATAGGATTAAGCAGTATGGAAAATGAATGAATGAATGAATGAATGAATGAATGATCAGACCACTAATGTTAGTATTTTGATTGCGTCCTTATTTTTTCTTGGTAGTGTGCGGGTCATTTTGAGCGCAGACAGCAGGGCCTTGCCTGAGGTAGCCATCACCACAGGGTGTCTCCCACATGTGACAGAAGCCGGAATTATGGCCAGGCCACACTCTAAATGCACAACTCCTATCTTTTCCATTGTATTGTCTGTTAAATAAACACTTGTTCATTGTGCTTATTGGACTGATTGACTTTTCCTTCCTGATGCAGTGGGCCATCTTTGGATTTTACCAAGTGCGAAAAAAACATCTGCTGACATGAAGTATTACTTGAATTTAACAGCTTTTATTGTTATTGCTTACATGTTACACACACACACACACACACATATATATGTGTGTGTGTGTTCTCTGAATTTAACCCATCCCTCTGGGGGGAGCCGTGGGCTGCCACATGTAGCACCAAGGGAGCTAATTCTGAGTGCCTTGCTCAAGGACACACCTGTCAGCTGGACCAGGATTTGAACCAAGAGACTGCCACATCCCCGTCTGATGCTTTGCACATTAAGCCACCAGGCCACTGTTAATATGATGTTATTTTTAAAAATTGATCTTGCACCATCATGACCTTTGGAGGTGTCTTTTACTCAGTAATTAATGCTTTATTTATGGCAGGACAGAAACAGAACCATCTCAGAAACTTCTGTTCTCTCACTGGCAGCATGCATCTGTTGCTTACTTGTAATTATTCACAGGTGAAGTAAGGACTCATTTATTTAAGTGTAGCCTGCTTTATACGTATAGTCCATGGTGAACTTATGTTAATGTTGTTGTCCTCCATTGTACAGCAAGAAGTCTTGCCCATTTGCAGGAGTGTTTAATACTGCAATGCAATCGGGCAACTCTTGGTCTGGTGTTCTGGCTCAAAATGTCTTCCTCATTCCAGGCAGCAAGGAGGCGGCCTTCTCCTATGCAATCATTGCTGCTGGTGTGGCACATGCCATCACTGCAGCTTGCGCTCAAGGCAACCTGAGCTACTGTGACTGTGACAAGGAGAAGCAGGGCTACTACGACCAGGACGAGGGCTGGAAGTGGGGCGGCTGCTCAGCAGACATCCGCTTTGGCCTGCACTTCTCTAAGGAGTTTGTGGATGCCAGGGAGATTAAGAGGGAACTCAGGGAATCGATGAACCTGCACAACAACGAGGCGGGACGCAAGGTACGTGGCCTAGAGCGCACACATTCCATTTGAATGGCAACACACACACATACACACACACATACACACACACACACACACAAATCTTAACCTGCAGGCTGTTGGCAAGCTCTGAAGTGATCAATCATTAAGCTCAACACTGCTTGCACTGTCTGAAGACTGCAAGGAGACACGAGTCCTTGTGAAAAACACCTAAGGAAAAACGTTAGGAAAAGCTAGAAGGTGCTCTGGTGGAGTATAAAGGAAAAGAAGCCTCACATTCATGTAAATGTGTTGAATAAAGAGCTGTTGTTACTGGTATACTGGCTTGTCTGATTGGCTAAGAATCTGAGAAATAATACGGAAAGTCAATGATATGGTCTTCTACAGAAATGGCAATGACATGGTGAAATGAAACATAGTGAAGATCATGGTGGCTAAATCCAAGCCAGATTTGTGGTCTGCAAACACAATGATGGATACAGAAAGCCATTTATCAACCCCCTTGATGGGGTCACAGTGTAACACATATTGTTACTGCTTTATTATCGAGTGTTGTCTATGCTTATGATATTGAGATCCTGGCTGGGAAACAACAGAAGAGCATTTTGTGGAATTTGATAGTTAACGACATGTTCACATTGATTTGAAGGGAAGTCGTGGAGATGCATTGTTCAATATAAATGCAGCAGAGTGTAGTTATTACCAACACACATTGTGTTTACATGCCTACATTTCACTCTGATCATTGAATCCTAAAGGGAAATTCAAAGGTCTGATTATTAGGTACATGTTGATGTTGAGATGGCGGTGTTGGATAATATGATGTGTATAAGTACTGAACACATCACAAAAATAATGCCAAGGGCCAAAAAACATGCGGAAGCATAGGTGGTTGACTGCTGTGAGACCGTTGTGTTGTCTCGGCAACCAGAAGTGTGCTCCGGTCACTCCAAAGAGAAAATGCTTGTTGATTGGAAGCAAGGGCGAGGCCTGACCTGGCAGACAGCAGAGGGCAGAGCCTCTTCAGCTTGTGGCGCTTTCTCCCATACCACAGAGAGTCAATTCATCCAGCCTGCACGAATGGGCAGGCACACTGAAAGGATCCAATTGGGCTTCACTGAGGCATTCAACATGGCTCTGAAAGACTCAATGTATGCTCCCTTATCTGGGCAGCTAAACTGTTACTGGGACTTATCCTACACCCATATTTTTCTAATTTAACAAAAACCGGCCTTTCTTAATAGGCACCACCCCTCCCACCTCCTTTATATATGCTAATCTAAGTAATGAGGTGAAGCTGCGGTTCATTTGGATGGGGACACAAAGGTTGTCACATGTTTTAGGCTGAGCTGCTGAAGGATGTGACAACCAGCGCCAGAGCAGTTCTAAGCGATGTGTGAATGTGTTAAGTACTGAGGATGTAACTAAAAGGATGTGAGCATCTAAAAGAACTTGTTTGCTTGGCATTGAAGTGATGTAGATGTAAAGGAATAACAATCAGAAATGGCAGTGAAGCATTGCAATCAGGAAGTAAAACAGGCACTGTTAACATTGTGCTCATTGAGGTTCTGGTTCCTTCAGTCAAGGGTTGCCATGTCAGTACTTAAAATAATATGTGTTTGTACAAAACACAAAGTTCTACTGTCTCCTCTTTCACAGGTAATGTGTTCTGTTCTTTTTGTTTTCAGTTTTTTCCTGTTGCTTGCAATCAGGGCTGCAACAAAAGATTTTGGGCCCAATGAAAAATATTACATTGGACGTCATGTTAAGATATTCTGTTGTGTTCAAATTTTTGAGACATCTGTCAGTCACAGGCCCTTGGAAATGTCCTAGATTATCGCCCCTCTGCGGTGCCCCTGTGTACTATATCACGAGAAGCAAGTTGTCTTTTTGTAAGGATTGTGTTCGTTGATGCAGTGACTCCGAGGTGCCACTAGGGACACTGTACCAGCTTCACAGCCATCTATAAAACTAGCATCTAGTTACACCTGACAGATCTGGGCAGTTCTCAGTGCTCACTGTCAACTTGCCTTTTTCACATGCCTGCTGAATGCACTTGCAATATTTCATACTAGTGTATAAATTATTATGAACTATGGAACCTGGATGACACCTGAAAGGTTGGCTGCTGGGTTTACAGCATGTATTGAGTTTTCACAGACCAGTTTTCAGGTTTTTAGGAAAGTGATATGATATGGGTTAATGGTTCATGATTCACAACTGCTTTTTTTGTTTGTGTATTAGCATCAATTAAACTGTAAGGCAGATCCTGGATACATGTCAGTAGAGCCATGTTTAATGAGTACAAGTTAAGATACAGTATATGTTTAAGTGATATTTATGTTAAGTGATTGGCAATGTAGCAGATGAGGGAGTAAATGTAGTCTTAAATTATATATGCTCCTGCAGATTATTAAAGTCATAAATTAGTTTGATGTTGTAAGCCACCGTGAAATAAAACGAGTAAAAACGAGTGAAAAGAGCTGTGAAAAACATGCGTGACACTCCGTTCAGGACCAAAGGTGAAGGAGTGTCCCATTTAGGTTCTGTGGTCGCTGAGCAATTTCACTGCCGGCCCCATCGCCCACTCAGTCTTCCGTGCATACATGTCACACACATGCAGTATTTTGTAAAAGATGGACACGAGTGCAGTTTGGTTTTCAGTGTTATTTCTGTCCAAGTGCGCTGGTCGTGCGTTCTTATTGACTGCGAAACCATGTGGAAGATTGTTTTATGACAAATACGCAAACATCCTTCCCGTGGCCATGGATTGTGTTTTAAGAGCGCTGTGAGGCTGGTGTAATTTCGGGGGCTGTCTTGTTTTAGCAGTGCCATTTCTGTGGAATGTGTGTCAGCTGCTCCTGCGCTTGGGTTGACAGGGTGGAAAACAAAGCCGGAGGTTTTTCAGTATCTCATGCAGAATCTTCCTCTGGCACGGACTGTGAGGACATGAAAAGCTGAAACCTGACGCTTTCTCATCTCTGTAGAGGGCTCTTGTTTTTGGCCGGCTTGCATGTATCTCTCTACCCCCCCATCCTACCATGTTTATTCCATGTCCATTCAGTCAAAATCACCAGCCACGTTAGCACATACTTTTACACAGCAACCGTACGCGGCACGACGATGTGGCACTGGGGTGTGTGTGTGCGTGTGTGTGTGTGGTGATTCAGGTTCAGTTGTTTTCATCTGTTTCTCAGGTCTCTTTTCTTCTTTGGCTGAGAGTGTGAAACCACCTTCACTCCAGCACAATGGCTTGAAGCACTGTTGAGTTCTGTAGATGTAATAAGCACAACAGGCCCTGTCTCAGCCTGTAAAAGTATTTCAGCAGTTATGCGCCTATAGACATAAACCTTGGAAAATCTGACTATGTATTGCATTTGTACACGTGGCTCATACTATCAATGTAAATATGCAGCAAGAAGCAAAATTTCTTTACATCACAAAGTGTCACAAACCCTGAAGTTATTACAGCAGCTGGAAGAAAAATTTAGAATACGGTATAATCAGCTGTTGACGAGTCAGTGGTTAAATATTACAGGAAGACTAGTAATTTCTTGAATTTTTCCCTTCTGAGATCATAATACAAATACCTCAGAAAAAAAAAATAATTGTTTTGCACACTGGAGAAGAAGTGATTACGGAAATGAACCTGTAACATCCAGGTAGAGCACTAGACTGTGATACATGAAAGGCTCTTAAGATAAAAGTGTGTTTTGGGCAAGTAAATTATACTCATAGATGAGTAGGAAGAACTGTTGTAGACTGAGGTGGCATATGTAGTTATTGCAGATGCTTGCTCTGAACCTTGTTTGATCTGGTGTCCTTTGGATCCTCACCTGCCTATCAGCTGGCCTCAGAATGGTAGGGGGCTGCTTTATAAGGTATTACTGGTGCTTCACACGTTCATGGTTGTGTGTTTGATTCTCATCAGTTTCTGTGTGTGTGTGTGTGTGTGTGTGCGTGCGCGCACGCGTGCGCATGTGGTGCATGCACGTGCATGTGGTGCATGCACATGTGTCTGTCTGCTCACCCTGGGATGGACTGGCTCCTGGCCACACTGCGCCAAGCCTGTCGCCTTCCATTTCCTGGGGTTACACTAAAACCCTTAAGCCTTTCAGAGAACGCCTGCAAATAAGTCTTGTGTGTCTTTTCAGATCCTAGAGAAGAACATGCGGCAGGAGTGCAAATGTCACGGGGTATCTGGCTCCTGCACCACCAAGACCTGCTGGACCACACTGCCCAAGTTCCGCCAGCTTGGCTACATCCTCAGGGACAAGTACAACCAGGCAGTGCACGTAGAATCCATGGGCAATGGCAACCGCAAGAGGCGCCCCTTCCTGAAGAAACTGAACTCGTACCGCAAGCCCCTGGCCACGGACCTTGTGTACATAGACAAGTCGCCGAACTACTGCGAGGCGGATCCCGCCACAGGCAGCGTGGGCACACGGGGGCGCGTGTGCAACAGGACAGCGCAGCACCCTGGCAGCTGCGACCTCATGTGCTGTGGCCGCGGCTACAACACGCACCAGTACTCGCGCGTCTGGCAGTGCAACTGCAAGTTCCTGTGGTGCTGCTACGTCAAGTGCAACACGTGCAGCGAGAGGACGGAGGTGCACACGTGCAAGTGACGCTCTCCGCGGCGCGCCGCTCGTGTGGCGCCGCCCTTTGGGAGGATGGATTGCTTTCGCTTGTACAGAGCTTTTCGGTCTCGGCTGTGCTCTGGGACGGATCCCGTGTTGAAGCTGCTGATGTGGAAGGTGATTTTTCTGTCTCTCCCTCGATTTGGCTGCGGTTATAAGTGACGCTAAGAGGACGGGAGTGCAGAAGATCGGTAAAGTGAAAAACTGAAGCTAACAGTGTTTTTTACAGTAGATGTATGTAGTATGCGGACTGTCTGGCTTGATGAAGTGGTGGATTTTTATGTGGTCACATCATTGGGAATGTGTAATACACCATTGCCTACAAAAGCTGGGGCCCCGTTAACTTTGGTTTACAATAAGCGGCCGGCCCATTCTAACCCTATCATCCCTGTCAGTTCTGCCAGTTCATACATGGTTTTAGCACTTACACCTGTGGTACAAGAGCTGACGTACACCTGTGGATACCTGTGGCACAATGAGTTGCCTACACCTGTGGTACAACAGAACAGAAGTTCTGAACTTCTTTTTTTGATGAGTTCAAGGACTGAATAATATTTTAATATTTAACATTTTATATAGATTTTAAATAATATTAATATATTGAATGTGCAAACTACTGATACAGTTTGTTCATGGGAAGTGCATATTAAGCTCTTCCATTGCTCTTTCCATGTGGATCATTTAACACTACATGAATGCAGACCTTTTGCAGAGGAATATGAAATTAATTACAGCTATACTTTGGCTATTGACAGACACTTAGTGGTCATGCTGCATATTTCTGAGGTCAAGCTGGATGCACACAATAGCAGTTTGCGGGATTTTGTGGTTGGCTGGAAAAGTCTGAAAAGCTGAGATTTTTTTTTTTTTTTGTGGCAAACTAAAATTGACAAATATTTTTCCAAACCCTTTAGCAATAATTGTTATCCAGATCATTTTTCCTGATGTGGAATTTTATTATTATTTTTTTTTTTGGGAAGAATGCAGAGAGTTCAATATTTTTGTATGAATATTTAATTTATGTTATTGCATGAATCCGTGTGTTGTTCATGGCTCTGCCTGTTTGTATATTGACTTTGATAAAGCCTCATCTGTGCAAAACAGGCATCGATCAATTTGCCCTGATGCGCCATCGTTAACTCATTTCGTATACCTGTATAAACTGTTTCATTAATGTAATACAAGAACAGGTACATCAGACCCCTGCTAATTCATCAAGTTAGGGACCAGAGCCCTGGGAATTTGTGAAGCATAGTGTTTATTTAGCCACAGACACAGAAAAACATAACTCACTATATATCACTTGCAAGTGTGTAAAAGCTAAATAAACAAGTAATACATTGTATTATAAGTAGAAATATATACATACGCTGCTCACATTTTCTGTGAGATCCACTCTGAATGACTTTTGAAAACACACTGACTGAAAAAGATGGCACCAGTGCAGAAATAAAATGAAATACTGAACCACTTGGCAAGTGGACAAGGGATGGTCACAGCTGAGAAGTGGTGCAAGAGCAATGAAAACGTGAGTGGTGAGCCTGCAGCCGTCTGCTGTATTCATAACTGCTGCTGAGTTTTCTATTGACTGAACTTAACCTTGACACAGCGTAACAGAATTTGAGATACTGGATCTGTTTTGTACATTGAGTTATCACACTGTACTCTACGACCATGACTGTCGAATGGCATCCCTTGTGGAAATGGTTGAACTATATTAAGTGGTGGCTTACTGCTGTATATCATTTCTGATGGCACTAAAGTTTGTCTTTGTACGTGGCTGAAAAAGACATCAAAATTAGATGGGAGTATGTAATTATACTGAACTGGTGCCAAAATTACAAATGCATCATGCTGTAAATTTAATTTCAGACATGTAAGACACAGGAAATTTTTGTTTAATACAGCTTCTGGTCTTCAGAATCCAAACCCCTGCCACAAGAAAAGGAGAAAAAAAGTGTCTGTTGAATGTCTTCTTCTTGGAGTTGTTTTGGAGGTTTTGCTAAATACCAGAGTGTCATTTAGAGATCCCAGCCTACCCTATCACAGAGATTACAGCCTTGTAACATAGAGAAGCCTAACTTCAAAAGACATCAGCGATGACATGTTCCCACTGCAACAATTTAAAGATCAGAAGATGGCAGCCTCACAAGCAGTGCTGCTGATGTTTAAAAAGTAAAGAATGGTTAGTTGCTAATCTGAAAAGCTGACGGGTAAGACTTAGAGAGGTGTTTCTGCTTTATAGTACAGAACCAAGGCTGTCATGGAAACCAGTTTGGCTGGGCCAAAGAGCTGAGCGCTCTTGGGTGATAGGAAGTTCTGGCATCTGCTTCATTGACTCTTCTGTCCATAGGTTGTCTAGACAACACCACTGTGCATTAGAACATGTCTTTGGATTTCCAAGAGAAACAGGGATAGCCATCTTTGCTATGTGTTATTTGTACAAGACCAGGTCTTAATTGTACTCTGTTTAAGAGCCAAAAGAAGCTATGGAAACATTTTAAAAGTAAAGGAGAAATTTATTTGACTACTAAAATAAATTGATTATAGCATGAACTGCTATTTCTGTTTATTGACATGCTTTGCACTTTTATTTACCTATAAAATAAATGGGGGTACAAATTAACATGTGGCACTTTTATTACATTTGTTTAGTATCAAAGCAGATGTTTTAGGGAAATGTGTTTTTTATTCTAATAAGGGTTATTTAAAAAATACCTCATAAATTAGCATTATTGCTTACTGCATATGCCATAACAATCCCAGGAATCTCTATCTTTGTATGCTACAAATACAGATTTTTCAGTACCCGTGTGCATCAAATTGCTGCTAATGAGGTTGGAAACTCCAAGACTCTGGTGAGTTTTGACTTCTCTGTACAGGGGGAGTTCAGGTGAGTGAGTGCCAGTGTACAACACACCTGTAATGGCTGCCCTCCATATCAACTCACGACGCCTAAACACAAGATGGCATTTTTGGGCACTGACCGCTGCTGTAACCTGTGCGCACCTGGATTTCAGAAGAAGCACCTGAGCAATGATAGTCGGTCTGATTAACACTGCTACGCCTACATCCACACCATCGTAAATCAGGAGCTACTTCTGAAATTCGTTAATTGTGAAGGAGCTCCTCAACACTGGGCAGCACGTTATTTACAGTGGCATTCAAGGCCTGTATCTGTTCTCACTAATTTACAGGCTGATTTGTAACTGTAACTTAACATCAGTAATCAGTAACATCAGTACTTTTACTGCAGACTTTTACTGTGACATCATAACTTTCTTGCCGCAGTAAGTACAGCTGTAAATTACAGCGTGTGAGTTGTAGTAATTTTCACGCCACAGATCAACAGTTTGAACAATTTGTATTCCGGCAGTACGTTCCTGTCAAATATCTGATTTAGCTGTTGTGACAGAAATAGCGAGTAATCGGTGGGCTTTAGTTTGCTAAGAACATCTTGGATAGCTGGTTCTCAGCACGAACTTTCCTTGCAGCTGGATGTCTTAAAAGCACAGGCGGCAGTACTTAATATTTTAAGAACCCAATGTATTACAGAGGGAGACAAAGTGCAGTGGTGCACATAAGGACGAATCAGCTTCCCTAGATTAATGTGACAATTAACAGATAAAAACAGAAAATGAGGAGCTATGAACCTGAAGGCAAGAAGGATGAAGAAGTACTGTAATTGGAGAGTGTGAGGTAGAGAGGAGCAGGCAAAGCTGTTGTTTGCTCACTCGCTCATTGTCCATAAATCACTTGACACATAACTCCGGCGGTCGCACGTCTGTTTTCTCTGGCTGAGACATGTTACCTTCAGCACCCGAGGGACCAGCAAGCCCGTGTTTATCTGTTCTCTGAAATGCTCACACGTTTACTGTTTGATGAGCAGGACCGACAGGGCAGACTGCCGCACCGGAGACGCTGCAGTGAGGCAGTCGTACTAAAGTGCTCACATTAGCGGGTGCTCCTCATTAGCCCAATGGGGGGGCGGGACATTTGGCCTCGAGGCCTTCCTGCACCACAGACGTAAACAGAGATGTCAACAAGTCAGTCGGATGGATCCTGTAAGAACTGCAGTGGAGTCTAATCCCTAACTGGAGGGTGAAATACTTGCAGCCCGTGGGATCAATGATAGAACTGCATGATGTTTTTTTTTTTTTTGAAAAGGGTGTCTTCTGTCATATTCTCAGAAGCAGGGTTGCGTGATTTAAAGCATTTTCTCTCAGTCTCTCGCACTCTCTCTTTCTCTCCCTCAATGACAGTTAAAAATCTATTAAGCACCTGCATTTCTGCCCACAGGGAGCTACAGTTACACATGATGATCGGAAGCTTGGTGGAAGGCAGGTTAGAGAGTTCATCATCTGGCAGGAATAAGAATCAGTTCTTTTCATGCTTTGTCTTTGCTTTTTCTGATATTTAACTGCTAGTAGTTGTTGCCTTGTATGAATAAACTAAAAAGCTCTTATCGTTCTGATGAATACATTTTTAAAACATGCTAGCCCACAATACATTTGGAGATTTTAGTTGAAAAGTGGAATGCAGACGACACCACTGGAGATTTGTATATGTTTGCACACCTTCACTCCTTACTGATTGTCTCCCGGGCTACATCACCCGAGTCCCGTGAATCTTAACATAAAATGTTTTGGGTGAAAACACCAGGCCTGCTTGTGACTTTAAGCACATTGCTTGGTTGGGGTTTGTGGGGGGTTCTGTGTCAGCAGACCGCAGTGAGGTGTGTGTCACGATGCTCATCTTTGTCATCAGTGCTGCTTCATGCCCACAGTAGGCCAAATCACACTTCTGACACCAATTAAGTTTTATTTTGTCATACAGCCATTTTCACAGAGCATACATATAGGTCTCCTTGATGAGGCCTTCTCATTTTGTACATGAATGTTGTGATGGAATATATGTGGTTTAATGTTTAATGGAACAAGGACTGTGTTTTAGATCCTTCTTAGAATTCTGTTTAATGCTCTAATGTGTCAGGCAGGTAGGTGGTGATCTCTTGCACACCTGTGTTAACCTGCCGTTCCATAAAATGTACCAGTTTAGGTGTAACAAATAGTCCTCCAGAAAGCTGAGAGACCACGCCCACCACGAGGGCGGAGTCAGCCAACCATGCTTTCATCACCAAGACCTCCCAACCTCATAAAGTGCAGGAGGAATGTGTTAATGATACGTAAAGGTGCCCTGGCAAAAGGTGGATGGGGAGGGGGGCATGATGAGGGCGGGGGCTATTAGGTCCTAAGGCCACATTCTTGTCAATAAGACAATACATCAATATGTCAGTGCACAGGTCTAAAAGAAGAGCAAATCTTGCAAATATACAGCAAACACTATTTCAAGTGATGTATTCACGTAGCCATACAATTTGTGACATTGAAATACTTGGATGTTAAACTTGCATATTTTATATATTAATATATATTAAGTATTTCAATGTCACAAATTCTTTGGCTAAGTGAATACGTCACTTGAAATAGCGTTTGCTGTATATTTGCAAGATGTTCTTCTTTTTAGACCTGTGGACTGACATGTAGATGTATTGTCTTATTATATATATATATATATGTGTGTGTGTGTGTGTGTGTGTGTGTGTGTGTGTGTGTGTGTGTGTGTGTGTGTGTG
>JABJVR010036863.1:0-33009 GCA_025773905.1 Chitala chitala
ATGTGCTCTGGGATGGGCTCCAGGCTTCCCCGTGACCCTCACCAGGAATAAGCGGTTAAGATAATGGATGGATGGAACCCAGAAGAATTCAAACAAAAACGTGATTTTTTGTCGAGCCGAGATGATAAAACATTCCTCAACTTAGCTGTTCAGTGTTGTTTAGAATGATGCTCCAGACCACAAACGAAAGGTCATGTCATACATCACATGAGATTCCCGTGATAAAAAACGATGCAGCTGTTCAACATTACACGCTCAACATACACACTGCACCTTTGATTCAAGGTAGTCCTTATTACCTTTTGAAGGAAGCATAATGTCATTCCCACCACAAACACATTCAGCTTTGTGTGCTTTGACAAAACAAGATGACCAAGGGCTAACATTTACTGTTTATAGTTTAACACTATAAGCCCTACAAAGCCAATATGAGGCGCAGGACATCATTCTCACTTTCTGAGTGTAAACATCATTTTGTTCTAGTCTTTTCAAAACCTGACCCAACACAGTCTACATTGTTTTCCAAACTTACATTAACACCAGAGCACTTAATAAAACAGAAAAATCCACTGGACAGAGACGTTATAATGCTAGCCAAAGCACACATGTTTGCACAGTCTTGTTCAGCTACAATAAATATGCTATATCAACATAAAACACGCTTTGTTCATTTTTAAATCCAGTATCTCCATGTCACCAGGTTGGTTGGGTTTAAGCATTTGGCAAATATTAAACAGTCATTCCTGGCATTAATATTATTCCAAAGAGAGACTGAAGCATTTCAACACAATTGGCTCATCAAGTGATACAGGCTATATGTTGATTTCTTTCAACGCTATAGCGGCGACAATCGAGAGATTACAGCCACTGTCTTCTGTGTCAGTATCAAACTAAATCTTTGTTCTGTCAGATTGCAAAAACAGATGTACGATTGACGTCACGGGTAGTCATAAAAAAAATTTATGGAATGTGAGTTTGCAGGAAGACTATGTACTATCAGCATAAAGGATTGCAAACTAAAACCCATATAGTGCAACGTGACGGGTTAAACGTGAAAAGAGTAAAGGTATCAGATGCAGGCAGATATATTATCTTTTAAGGCTTAACACTAAACTAACTCAAAAAGCTAAATATAGATTATATAGCAAAGTTCAGCACAAAGTACTGATAAAATGTAACTGTCAACTAAAGAAGAAATTCTTGCAAAAATGTGTAAATAAGCAAAATTTATAAATATGTCCTGAGATACAGAACAATGGCTTCTAAATATAGTTATTGCATTCAATTCCAGTAAAACTTCGTGATGAAAGGCTAATAATACTCAAAGAACAGCAATCAAAGTTTAATGGCATGATTTAATTTCCGTGGTGTAGAAATCACCATTGCTGGACAGCACATAAAACTGTGGCCAGGGAGTGTGTTAGGAGCTGTGTTCAGAGATGTGTTTGGGAATGTGTTAGGAACTACACAGGCCGGTGATTGTCCCAGGCCACTAAATCAGGCCAGTCACTGTGCGCTAAGGACCGCCGAACAAAAAAAAGCAACAATGATGTGCATAAACACTCTATAGAGTCCTTCACATGGCATTGAATCCACGGCTGTGGATTTGGTACTGCAGCAAAGCCAAGGCATTGTGCCGGGGTGAAAGGCGTCTCCATGAACAGGAAGCCTATTTGAGGGATCTGACGGTAGTCACACAGTGGCGGCTTTGTAAACCTGCCATAAACCCTGTGGTTCTCCACGTCTCGACGAACGTTGAGAAAGTATGTCCCAAAGACTCCCTGGGTCTGACGCGTCCTTTGTACAGATTTCAGTGGGGTTGGGGGGGGGGCTTCCAGGCACCCCCACCTTTGCAGTGCCCAGCTAGAGCTGGTGGACTTGAAAAATTCATCTTGCATTAGTCAGATACATATCACACTGGCATCCTATTAATGAATTACGGCCATATAAATGTTCTGCTATAACCAAAGGGAAATTAAAGATACAATCTCTTAGAAACACTTCCCAGTCTTCAGTTACATCAGTGTCACACAAAGGGTGACATCACCAACGTTCCTTTTCCCTTTAAGCTTCTGACCACAAGTTACCTTATTTACTGATGAGATAAGGCCTCACCTTTCAACCAGCTTTCCTCTCCACCCCTTTCTGTAGCAGGAGGAGAAAGAAGATTTTCCTCAACTGGCGAAGTAGGCGCGTGAGATTTACGTTGTTAAAATGAGAATTCAGTGTCCTGGATTCTCTTTTCTTGTAGGGCCATGGGACTTGACCACCACCCCGGCTTTATTTTTGTTACACACTGAGAAAAGTTTGTAAATAACATCACAAAGAACAGGCTATCTTTATTAAAACCTATAGAATTTTAAAAAATGGTGCGACAGACGAACAGTTTTATAAAGCATTTTAAAGCAGCTCCCATGTGTGGGGTTGGCAAACGCAGGCCACGCGTTTTTTTTTTTTTTTTTTTTTTTTTTTTTTTAAACGTTAAACAAAACAAATCACATTTTGCGTTACACATTCGCTTTCTAAAACACTGCAGTCTACATCACGTGCTATGACCGTACTGAACATATATATGTGTGTGCGTGTGTGTGTGTGTGTGTGTGTGTACATGCATGTACAAATTAGTTCCGTGTCTACTCTTTAGCCCAAATCCTTTAAATCATTTAATACTGACGTACAATGTTTTAGTGAATAAGCAAGATGAAAAACAATTTGGAATAAATGGCGTTGATTAAAAACTAGCACCGATCAGGGGTGCATGTTTTCCAAATCTTAAAATATTACACAAACCTTCGCTGACTTCAGATAAGATGTCCGAATGTAATATCTGACATGCATTAGACCATCCTTAATGAAACAAGCTTATGATTTAGGCCAACGGAGGTTCTACTTGCGATGCTTAACGTTAATTCATGTCATGAATGGAGCGTTGCCAAGTGAGTACACAGGAATGGCTTGCTTAGACCCAGCGTGCTTTTTATGCGCTTTAAAACATTAACTCCGACTTGCAGAAAAAACGTTTTGTTAAAAACGCTGCTTACCTGTCTCTACACCCGGAGGCAAATTCCTGGAACCGGAGTATCTGTTGGCGGAGTATTGACCTGCAGGTGATCGGGTGTGTTGCTTTGGGTCAATGACAAAACGACGCAACAAACATCAAAGAGGTGGAACCTTCCCACGTGTTCTACCTGTCCACCAAAACACACACACGCGCACCTTAGGACGCATCATACTCTGCGCTGCATATGCGCACATCTCATCGAATTTGTATTTTCTGCAAGTTGAATCATGTCAACTGGACGTCTTTATTCTTGATCGGAATGCCTCACTATTCATCCAAGTAGGTTCTTCAGCCTTAAGGATGAGTAGTGAAACGTTCCTATGAGGAATAAAGAAGTCCAGTTGACATGATTCAACTTCCAGACAGCTCCACCTGGATGACTGAGAATCTTCATCGACTCATTTGCACTTGTAATTCTCTTAGTTTATCTCTACAACTTTAAACGCGTCCGTTAAAGTTACAAAACGTTATTTATTGGTTGGTTTCGTGCACTTCACGGTTATGTTAACTCCGCACTGTGAAGTTTTCTTCATCAGAGGAAAAGACACGTGTGAAACATAGTTTTGAGGAAAGCGAGAGTAACCGAAATTAATTGAACTAGATCACTAGATTTCAAAAATAAAACATCACACGTTTTTACCACCAGACAACGCCCTCTTATAATTCCTAATGTCACTGCGGGGATGTTTAAGTAGGATTGTGTTGTTTATTTTCCTGAACGCATCTCAGATAGTGCTGTCAGTCTGGGCGGTGCGTCGCCCGTTCCGCTCGCAGCCACTTGAGAGGGTTTTGAAAAAGCCATCTCGAGGGAATCACTTAAGATTCTCCATCACCTCTGCTTGTCACCCGTGCATAACAAAGCGATTTCACTTGTTTCTCATAATTCAACCACAGCCTGTCAAAATGTTACTTTTCGTTTCCTCTACTGAACGCCAAGTACCGTGCCCGTGGAAATGCCACGCTTGAAAAGCACAAAGCCTTGCAGCGCAGCGTCTATCAGCAGCAGGTTGGAGTCAGCGCTGCTGGGGGCTATTAAACGGTATACCGCCGGCCTAACATTTATTTATTTATCCTACCGCACAATTCTGCACAAAAGAAAGCGCTTGCTCTGCAAAACAGTACAATGACAGCCTTCAAAATCATAAATATTTTTGCAATGAGTCTAAAAATAATGTCATTTCCAGCGACAAAAACACGCCGCACGCAGGGCAATTATAGGCTGCAAAACTGTTAATGTTATTCGCTATTTTGTTTTCAACTGAAAGTGCGGAACGTACTCAAAATCTGTAAAGCCACATTTTAAAATCTTGTAAAACGAAACAGGTTCAACAGCGTACCCTCCGAGACATCTGAATACACCACACCACCCATTAAGTAGACATTTCCCACCTACTTTTGTTTTTTATCGTGGTATTTATAGTTCTGGCGGCATTTTCCACTGTTATTAAACCTTTATCATTCGTTGTTGACATAGTTGTTACCCATATATAGGTGGACCAGTAATCTGGACATTTTGTCAAATGCCAGAGCGGCCGGCCAACCTTCTGTGTGGACGGCCGCCTGATCTACTAACCATCAAGGCTAGATTGGTAATCTGGCATACTGGGGTTTTTCACGGTGGGCCGATGCAATGTATTGTAGCGGACCAAGGGAGCAAGAGGGTTTCGAACCTGGGTCGCCCACACACAAGACAGAGGATGTGTGCATGTTTGCCAATGCATGTTCGAGCCCCTTTATTGCAATTCCCCCCTTTTAACTGTTGCATTATATTGTCTAATTCCTTGTGGTACAAAGGAAGATAGTGTTCTGTTTTACAAGGCGAAGGTCTTAATGTGGCACTGCGTATCATGACACAATTTCTGATATCCTGATGTAACGGATGATATTTGTCCTTAAAAACACCATGAAACACATTAGATAACCTTTTACTATATACTGAGTCTTTTCACTACTAACTTGCAGATGACAAGACTGATTTTTTGTCCCAGAACAGCCCTGTTGTTACCTCACAAAATATTACATTTGTTTAATGAAAGTAGCATTGAAGTCAACTCCTATAGTGTGGAATTAATAATGCTTATTGTCCAAGCATTACCATCGCCTTTCTGACCTGTTCATGACCGTTGCGCATTGGCTTGTATGTGCACACATTTTGTCTCGGGTGTTCCCATTGTGGTTACTTGTGTACAAGGTGGTGTAGTGTCAATAGTTAGAAACGACTTATGGCACGGGGATAACGACTTTTCATGTGTATGCTCCATGGCAAAACACCTTTTCACATAAATGTGCCAGTTGGGTGGTCCGCAGGTGTGAAGCCAGGCAGAAAATAGCCACACAGTGTTTGATTGGCGAGGCCGGGACAATGGCGGTCAAACGCCAGTGTTATGTCTTTCATCTGTTGTCTGGCTACCTATACACTAAAAAGACAACAGCACAATAATAATAATGTAGAGGAGCTGATCCACTGGCTCCCTCAGTAATCTCTCATCTCTATTTGTCTACCAAGTTTTCCACAACGTCAGCCAGGTCAAGAATTCCAAAACATATCTGCTTAAATAAACCGAGTCTTTGCAGGAAATCCCACCGATTTATCCAAAGTGTCTTTGAACAAACTGACGTGTCCAATGCGATGAGAGGCGGTTTTGGGGAATTAAAGTTTCTGTAATCGTGGTAAAGTGAAAGAAATTGAAAGAAAGAAATGAATAGTTCTACATACCACATAAATTATGGTTAATAAAGAGAGCCGGGGTAATATGGTGACTCAGACATCTAATGTATGAAACAGAAGGGCCAGTGTAAACTTATACTGAGCCAAACAACCTAAATTACGATAAAATAAATGTTTAAAACAGTTTCATTAATTTAAACACAAACAATAATATAACATGCATTTTCTTGAGATGTCATATTTTTGGTTTCAAAGACATACAAGGTTTAATCATAAACAGCTTTACTGAGTCAACTGGGTTAAAATTTTAATGGTATGGAATGAAGCAGTAAAGATGGTTTTTTATACCAGTCAATCAATACTGATATGGTCAGTGTAGTGATATTGCTGCTTACAGTGTTTATTACAGCTTTGAATTTAGTCAACATACACCTGTTGTCTCAGACTGTGGGAAGTAAAAGGTAAGAAAAAGAAAATACAGAACAACGCCTGTACGATTTCATATTACCAATTCTTTGGAAAATTTATTTACACATTTTGTAATCTTCAGAAAACCGATTTCAAATTTTTGGTTTGCATTTAGATTTCATTAAGAAATGCAGAAACGCTCAGGAAAAACATCACAGTACAGTATAAAATACATACTGTAAGCATAACAAAAATATCCATTTCGTTTTCTATTTTTCCAACGTGAAAATTTCCAGAAAGTAAAGTGAGTATTTTTAATAAACTTAGAAAATTCCATAAAGGTAAAAGATGACTACAAAAGTACAACATACATGTATATTTTTTCCCCAGAATTTAACTGTTCTTTAAATGTAAGAAACATTCATTATATGTGAGTGTTCTAACAGAAAATATTTGACAACAGTTCACGACCGATCAAAACTCTCCTAAATGGTTTGCAGGATTCTAACTTAACATCTAGAACATTCTTTGAATGTGATAGCCCTCAGTAATCTGCAGTCACAAAGACATAACTGGTAACATCATCAATGGCATGAGATCCACCGAGCTGCATGGCTTAGTGGACAATCACCATATGTTGACAACATTAATATTACACTTCAAGCTGCTATTTCTGCTTCAATAACAAGTCTTACAATGACAGGCTAGCTAGTCATTTTAAAGAACACATCAAATTCAAGTAAAACAACTGCGTTATAAAGTATGTAGTGCAATTTCTGAAGACTGGTGCTTAAGGTTGAGGCACAGAGGTTGATCATTATACCCCCCAAAGCTGCTGTTTAACTGCCCCCCCACCATCAGTGTCTTAAAAAAAAACCATGTGCCCCAGTTAACCACACAAGTTAATCACCAAAATGACCATGCCAAAGAGATAAAGCTACAGAGAAACAGGTGGCACCACTGGTTATTTTTGGTCAGCTGTGGCAAAGGCACATCTGCCCACGCATCTTATCGCCAGCATCTACTTTGTGATAAACCTCACAGAGGCCGCAAAAAAGCAGAGTGTCCAAGGAACTTCGGCACGCGGCAAAGATTCACGCTGCGCCTTCTGTGCTAAGGATGTAACATTTCAATTCATTTCCATAGCAACACCTTACATGGCTGCAAAGAGTGAAATGACCTCCTAAGAGAAAGCATTTGGCTTTCAGTAACATCAGCAACTTTATGCTGCGTCACTTAGTAACGTCACTTGTGGGCTATTGATTGAAAAGGCCTGTCTGCGGTGACTCCGAAAATCTCCATAGACAAAGAGACAGAAAGTGCGCAGACTCTTAGCATCAAGGAGTACCACAAGCCTCACATCAGCTTTGCCAGATAACGACCACAGAATGGCAGACCTATGAAAACCCCTCCAGCAGACACCAAGCACTTTCAGTGACTACACATTCAAGGAGCTAAATTAATTTGGCAGCATCTTTTTGGATTAATTTATACTATATAAAACAAGTATGCAACGTAACTCCATACACAGAAGCAAGTGCCACTATTTCAAGACTGTCACCCTCAAAGACAGGTTCTTTAAGTCAAACAAAGAAACACAAACATTTAATTCAAACATTTAAATCATAATCAATGTGCTACTTCTGTGCTGCACAAATAAATATCCATAAAATATAACATATATAATCTAGTTAGAAAAAGTAACACATATCTACATAGGCAGACAGACCAGCAGAGCTACTGTCATTTGATTTCAAAACCATAAACAACTCTCATTACAAAATGCAGAAATTTAGTTTTTTTTTTTTTAAATTATGATCCTATCAGAAATTTTTAATTTCTGTGTAGATTTAAGGCAGAGAGGTCAATTTCACATATCTGAAAGGCACTCAGGATCACACTGCCTGATGGTCATGTAGCACATTTGAACAACGCTTGAAATTCTTCTACTTTTCCAGTGCCCAGTGAAGGCAAGTTCTCCATACACATGCGCACACACCAGCCTTCACACCTTGCTTGGATGAGGAGATATGGCTCCTTTTCACTTTGGTTTCCTGGTGAATGTCCCAGGCCCTCTAAGGCGAAAGTGCTTCAGTTCAACTGTGGACCAGTACCAGGTTGGTCCTCCGTGCGTCAGTACAAAGGTCTGGTCCACTAGAGTGCTGTTTCAAAAATCACCAAACTGCCGTCACTGGAGGTCACCTGTCCATCAGTGCCATCCGGACGATTTCTGTTCAAGTACACCTGAAAGGGAAAGTAAACTGTATGAGGAGCCTGTGGGAGCTAACAAAACGTCTGTTAACTGGGAGGGGGGGGGGGGGGGATTAAAGGCACTGCACCAACCAGGCATTTAAGAGTCACAAAAATGTTTATAGTGAGGGCAGTACAGTGCAGGTGTTAAGAAAAAAAAACTCATATGGTAAGCAACATTTTCTTTATAGTGAAAACACCAAGTGAAGAAAAGACTGCCAGTATGCCAGTGCTAGTTATTAGCAGAACAATCTGCTTTATAAATTTACATAAGCATTTACACACCTTTACAACTGTGCTTTTGTTCCCTCGTCTCCTATTCTGTAATAACCAAAGAATTCTTTAAACTTGTTCCAAAATAGATAAATAAAAGCCACTCTTTTGTGATAAAAACACCGAAGTCGATAGACAGGGAGGAGTAAAGGTTATTGTTAAGCAAAATATCACGTACGCTTCTAATTCGAGGTTTTTATTCAGCTCACACAAAGGAACTGAAGGTCAGTATCAGGTGATTTTAATGCATTTTAAACCCTGACTGACAAGTGCGGAAACTTCACACTCCGTTTCCCAACCAACAGCAGTATTTTAAAGGCGGCACCGGACGGTTAGAGGGGTTACGGCAACCCGATCTGGGAAGAGCAGTGAACAAAGGGGACAGTAGACGCGAGCGGGAGAACAATGGGTTCGGCAGGACCGCGAGTGTGTGCGCGGTAAGGCGATACGGGATGACAGAACTCCGCACAGCTCCTCTGAAGTAGCCGCCCTTTCGTTCGCAGAGATGGCACCCGTCCGATACGCTTGTAGCCAGGACACCGGCGCCTGCCAACTGTCCTCGTCCACAAAGAGCCGTCTGAGGCTACGTAGTAACGGCACTGAGGATGAACGCCCAACTACCGTCATGTGAGATGCAGCCAGAGGAAGACGCGCCGCAATCCCATCACGCCAAGAAAAATATTACGAGCAAGGAGCATTACAGTAATCCCCGTTTAATCTTTAACTTAATCCAGAGGACTGTAAACTGATTACATCCACACCTCAAAAGCAAACAGAGTATGCTACAACTTCCATACATTTTGAATGTTCAACTCTAACAGTAGCCTTGTGTCACAGCCGTAAATACAAAAATCTCTCTTTTGTACATTTTCGTAACGGAACCGCTGCCTTAAGAACGATTTTGCATACAGTGTACAACAAAACCTGCTCCTTATTTTTCAATGGAAAACGTGATGCAATGTTGCAAAATTTTATTTATTTTTACACAAGTCTTTTTCTATATAAAAGTGTATGGACTAAATGTATTTCTGCTGAAATGAGTTATGGTTTTTAGAGGTCATTGTGTCACAGAGCTTCTAAGAGTCCTGGAAAACAAATGTATGACCAACAGCCTGCGAACCACTGTACTGCCTTTGTCAAGCCTCATCGACTCAAGATTTCAGTCAAACATGAAACACAGGGCAGCTTTAAATTAACTTTGAATGAGTGCAAAGAGTTTGTGAGCATGAGAATATCAGCACGGACAAGCCCGTGTCGCGGTCAGCGCGGGCCCGGGTCGCGGCCATCATAAATGTGGACGTTACCGTTTTGGCTGCGTGCAGCAGGTCAGCTGCTTCGGCTTTGCCTAGCTGCTGGATCATCTTGTAGAGAAGCCCATCATGATTTTGCAGCAGGATGTAGGGTTCGTCGTATTCCTGTATCCTACCTGCATCCAACACCTGCAACCAAAACATCCAGAGCTAAGGGGAACAGCTTCCCACTTTCATTTCTGGGAACAGCTGCTTAAGACTGGAGAATGCACTGCTAGAGTGGTTCTTCAAAAGTTTCTGTGTATTTCATACACCTCACGTAAAGCAGGTCCTTTGGATGTGTTAAACAACAGAACAAGTGTGTTTTAGGAGGACGGACTAACTAATGATCGCCATTCAATTAAGGCACATTCTGCAGACTTTTTTTTTTTTTTTTTTAAACAAACTTTTAACTAAAGCCTAATCAAAAAAAAAAAAAAAAAAAGTTTCCAGATGAAAACTACCCGGTTTCCAGGAAATGTTTAGCGATTAAATTTAATAACAGCGTCGGGCACAACTGCATTATCTGTGCAAGAGTTTTTGTGGAAACAATTTCAGCAACAATGTAAATCAATACACAGAAGCTATATCCATAACAACACAAAACTGCGTTACTGAAGCGCTTCCGTTTTTAGACACGTGCACACACACACACGCGCGTATGGAAGACATGCAGATCCCCCTACATGAGCCGATAAGCAATCTGGGTCCGATTGACACCAGAGGAGGTGAGGAATGGTCCCAACCGCAAATGCTTGGCCCCTGTCCCAGTCCAACCCTGGCCCGTGGAGCGGTTAGCCACAACACTCAACCCTGCCCTGGCACAGGTCAGGGAGGGGGTGAAACCAAGGAAGGACACCACACATGGCACTAATTGACACCTCCACAGGCCACTACTGTGAGGCCAGAGGTCAGATGAGGCCATGTGCCACTCTACCAGCCTGCACGGTCCAGCAGGGCATGGGCTGGCAGGGCACCTGTCCGACTGTCGCACGGCACCAGACTGAAAGCACGGAGGGTGTTCCTGCCTCACAGCCAGAAACAGTGCCAACCTCCCCCTAAGATGGTTAGTAAGGCAGAGTTTCTTGGTTTAGGAAAATGAATAAACATGAGATCATACATAAATACAGTAAGTACCCACTGTCCACCATTTCCGTATCACACACGGCATGCACTTCATCTACAGGGACCCCATGGGCTCTCCGTCAGACATGTGCAGAGTGCTTAACCATCGTTGCTGCACATAACAAGAAAGTAATGCATTGTATCTTCACACCAAGTGAAACATCACACACCACTCCAGGCAGCCAAGCTTTGATGGACGGTTGTAGAGCCCGTTTAGACACAAACTTACCGCCACGGCCCGATAACATCAGCGTTCAGTGAGAACTATGCAGCAGCCGCTTGTTGCCAGAGGCAGGAAGAACTGCTCAGCTGCGGCAAAGGAACGGGGCGCTCACCAGAATGCGGTCGCTATCGATGATGGTGTTCAGCCGGTGGGCGATGGTGAGTACGGTACACTCCTTGAACTTGTCCCGTATGGTCTTCTGGATAAGTCCATCAGTCCTGGGGTGGAGCGGGTGGAAAGAGAGGGTGTGCAGACATACGCAAAGGCATACTTGATCCTGCACACTGCGTACCGTCTAACACTGCACTGTCTCCTGAACAAAGGACAGCCAAACTACTTTAGAACACGGCTGGTGGTACAAATGGGCAAATGTGAATTTTCAATTAAGTTTAATATATCGCTAAC
This sequence comes from Chitala chitala, assembly GCA_025773905.1. Taxonomy (NCBI): domain Eukaryota; kingdom Metazoa; phylum Chordata; class Actinopteri; order Osteoglossiformes; family Notopteridae; genus Chitala; species Chitala chitala. The sequence goes on from JABJVR010036863.1 coordinate 11,703, forward strand.
TCTCGTTGGCTTCATCACCTTGGCTACGAGCTCAGGGGTTGCAGTGAGGTAAGCAAAAGGTTCACCTCTGCAGTTATATCTATCTGGGCAGAAGAGAACTGGAGCCTCGCATGTTTCCATGAGTAAGAAAGACATTTGTCTGTGTGAGTAGCCCCTGACTCTACCTTGGGTCCACGTTGGCGGTGGCTTCGTCGATGATGAGGATGCGGTTCCGCCTCAGGATTGCCCTGGCCAGGCACACGAGTTGTCTCTGGCCCACGCTGAAGTTGGCGCCGGACTCTGCCAGCTCCGTTTCCAACTTGCCAGGCAGCTCCTCCACCACAGTCTTCAGTTGGACCTGAACGCCATATGGACCCCCCCCGCATCCCACAGACGAGTTAAATTGTAGCGTTTGGGCAAGGTGGTCGCACGGACTAGGACGAGCAAGATGGAGACATTAGTGGGCCAACGGAACACAAGTCCAATTTTTTGAATGGTAGTTCCTGTTACCCTACTGAGAAACTCAGTAAAACAGCTCAAGTGAACCAAAACAAAACAGAACACTGTGCACAGCCAGAATTACGTTTTCCATTGGTGTTAAAAACTCAGTAAATTATTACCTTCAAATACAGTGTTCAGTTTGCTTGTGTTCAGTAGTTGCTCTAACAGAGTCGTGTTCTTTTAAGATGTCAGTTTGTTAATGGCAGGAGTGACTCAATGTCCTCCGTTTGTAGCAAACCCACTGAAACTGGAATTTTGTCCAACACGTCTGTCCGAATTCGTGTACAGCCACAGAATGTGCCACTGACCCGAGAACATACCCGCAAAGTAAACGGAGTAAAAAAAAAAAAATCCAGTTTACCTGATCAGACAGCAAGATGCTGTGCAGTACAAACCATGACATAATAATGATATTAATAAAAATGGAGAACACTTGGAGAATCTCCACACAAGCTGAATCATTCTTGGTGAGACTCCAGTACCTCACTGAGGGCATTCCAGAGGTCCTCATCTGTGTGCTCGTTGAACGGGTCCAAGTTCTTCCTCATGGTTCCTGTAAACAGTACCGGGTCCTGCAAGGAACATCAGTTCCAGTAAGAGCGCTGCTTTCAAAAGCACTAAACAAAAAAACTAAATAGCGCTGCCTTGGAGATGTGATTCATCATAGACAATAAAACAATGCTTAAACGTTAGAATTCATAGTTAAATTTTTTGAAACAGCCAATCAGATTAACAACATAAATTTATTTTGATTTCTTTACGTTCTCCCCATATTTCTAAAAGTATTTTTGCTTTTGCAAACACAGAAAAGTGGTTCAGTATTTGTGAATGTGTATTCACACGGATATGAGGCTGGGGGGGTGGGGGGGGTGGCGGAAACTCATTCTGACCTTGCTGAACAAGACAAATACCTCACAGTGTGTAGTTAAATCCCTTGTAGTCAACAGTTAAAACCCTCATACCAGGCAATTAAATCCCTCACAGGGAACTGCCAAATCCTGGGATTGTGTAGGTGTCCACTCATTGTCAAGTACACCGATCCTGAAATAAATCGCCTTCAAATGGCAAGCAAACACAGCACTGTAAAACACCATGAACAGGCATTTCTAGTGTGTATTTTACATACCAGAATCCATTCTTCAACACACCCTTAATGTCTGCAGCAAAACCATCAGGTAAAAGTGTCAAACCTTGCTGTTGCATGCAACTCGTTGATAGAATTTCAGAAGGCGGGCTCAATAATTGATAGGTTGTCAGCCAATGGGAGGGGAGCCAGAAATGTGACAGATTTTAGACTTTCAGTTTAAATCTCATCCCACCAAAGGTAAATGCTCAGAATCTCAAGTTCCAGAGCACTGCAGATATGGGGAGGTTCTCCTGGCAAATCCTACCTAACTGGGAGGCGGAGTTGCATGTTCAACAAATTTGGGAGGTGCTTTACTCAACATATTTAAATAATAGCAGGTTAATACAGAAGAACTGCTTTTTAGTAACTTTGACCTTGAAAATGTATATCTGCAGAAAGACTTGAGTGCATGTAGGCACGCACACACACACACACACACACAAAAAATCAAAAGTGCCACAAAAACACTCTCCACACAGGGAAACATAGCAAAGTACTAAAATTCCACAAGAACAGCTGTTGTATCCATAAACAAGAAGCTTTAATCCAAAAATTAATTTAGTAAATATCCTGGTGTACAAGTTCACTTAATAACATTACCCCAGATTAGGACTTCACTAATAAACTCGCACCACTCCTTTGCCTGTAATTCTGCTTCTGTGATGCTCCAAAATGATCCACTGAGCCGCTTTCCCGGCCCAGTTCTCACCTTTATGCCCTCCACCCACACCAGTGCACTGCAGCACAACCTTCTTCCAGTCTAAATCCCAAATTCAAACCAGCTTTGAGGGCACACTTTAATTGAGGATCAAAGCAAATGAGGAACCGGAGCTTTTGAGGGAACGCTTTGCTAAGGCTGATTATTCGCTCTGGGACTCCTCGCCCCGCCAACCACCCAGGCGATCAACCCCTCTACAGTGCCGCCACTTTACCGTCCGCTAAACGGGAAACAGATTCCCTCCTCGCGTTCTGCCTTATCGGCACCGTTCCGCAACCAACACTGAGAGTTTGGCACAGGAGTGCTGACATCTTGGTGTAAGGGCATTTAGAACTTTCTCTTCTCTGAGCAGCATCTAAAAACCACAGAAGAAAACGCACACGACTGACAGTCATTTCACGTCCCACAGAGTAAGGGGTGACTCGAGTGGAGAGGGAATTTGTCCGTGTATCTTTTTAATACATGTATGAAAATGCTGGCACCAGCCAAGTGGTAAAGGTGGCTCGTTGACAAATTCTGCTTAACGGGGCTCACAAGCTGCTACGTGTGGGTATGGAGAACGCTGCTCTGCCACACGTCTGCTGGCACCAGATGTCAGCGCTGGTCCGAGATCCCAGAGCGGCCACACACACCTGTGGGATGATGGACATTTTCTTCCTCAGGTCGTGGAGCCCAATGTCAGCGGTGCGCACGTTATCGATGAGGATGGTGCCCTCCGGCTCGGCCAGGCGAAACAGGGCAGAGATGATGGAGCTCTTACCCGCTCCTGTCCTGCCCACGATGCCAACCTGGAATGGGGAAAGGGTAAAGGAGCCAACCAATGGCTGTCTGCTGGTTCAATTGATCCACTGTCTCTTTTTCTCTCTCTTCCTGCTGATCTGATCACTCAGCACTGAATCTACAGTCTCTGTCTCCCCCCCTCACCCTCTCTCTCCCCCAAAGTCTTGGTACTAACCTTCTCCTGCATTAAGCTAGTATGTATTACTATATTGACCCAATGGGTAAAGTGAGTGCACTATAACATTCAGTAAGAGCTACAAGCCACATAATAATGTCTATTCCTGATATTAATTTCTTACTATACTACATAAATTTAACCGACAAAACAGTGCTTGCCTTCTCTTTGGACCGGAACATGGCTTTCATGCTCTTTAGCACCACAGGCCCATCAGTGTGGTAGGCGAAGTTGACCTGGTCGAAGGTGATGCGACCATGGCTGGGCCACTCTGGTGGGGGCCGCTTCGAAGTCTCCCAGGGCGCCTCGCTCTCCAGCTCTGTGTACTCCACCACCCGCTCCACTGACGTCATCTGGGTGGGTTTGATGGATAAAACTGCACTTCTGGCCAAGTTGGCGGCAACATACGGGTTAGAGAACGCAATGTTCTCACCCCAGGACTGTGGGGTTCAAACTGTCGAGGAAGACTCTCACCTATTCACATGTAGACAAAGGTGGGAGGCACTCACCATGTTCTCCACCTCAGCGCTCTGGCGGACGCCCCACTGGAAACTGCCCATAAGCGTGAGAGAATAGGAGAGGGCAAAGCCAACCGCACCCGCATCCAGGTCTGCGCACACAAAAAAAAAACCCCTTACAGGCATGAGCATCTTTCTCCATCTTTCTCTAACCCCACCTGACTCATAGGTGCAGCAGAATGAGAAGGCAGACCCAGTGTACAGACTTAATTATGCGTTCACACCACGAACATTTTCCACCCATTTATCCCCTCGGAGCAATAAAAATAAGGCCACTTCTTCGTACTTTTGTTTTAATTCTAAGTGCGAGTTTTATTTCGCCACATGGGGTTTTGTTAATTGAAGAGGCAGACGCTACGCAAGCAGCAGAGCTACTGTGCAGAGGAGGGAAATCGTGGCCAGTGTCAGCGTGGTGCTTATGGTCACACGTGCACAACGTGCTGTTCTGCCGGGGGCCCCACCGTCTCGGAGCAGAAGGCAGCCGAAGGCCGTGATGGTGACGAAGACAGCACAGATCCCATCGAGGCGGACGGCAAGCCATCGTGATGTGGTGAGGAACAGGAACCAGGCCTCTTGGAGTTAGGGAGAAGAGCAGACACACATCAGACCACCATCTCCATGCATCCAACCCTGACGTTTCGTATTTCACAGCCGAGCGCTAAAATGACAACACGGCAACAACATGGCCTGCTCCCACCTTTGACCAGGAATCTGCTGGAAGATTTCCATCACTTGAGCAAAGCAGATAGCTGAACACAGTAAATGGAGAATAGGTGGAGCTGGTTTTGAAATGAAAATCTGACCTGAGTGCAGATCTTGATGCGCGTCGAAGGTCTGCTGGAACCGCTGCTCTGCCTTAAAGGCACGGATGGTCCACAGTCCTTGCAGCGAGGATGACAGGTGGGAGAACACAGGGCTCCTGGCTGGGAAGAGGGGTAATGGAGGGCAGTAGGTGGGGGGGGGGGGTAACAGAGACACAATCACCTGCAGTGAGAATAAACACCTAGCTTTTTGGCTTATGCACACCCATATAAAATGCAATGCAGAGACCGTCTGGCTTTGGTCCTGCCCACAGCTCCATATCCTGTTTCAACCCTGAGCGGGAAGGTGCTTACTGGTGGACTCCAAGCGCTTGATCTCCCGCGACGTCTGGAGGAAGTATCGTCGAAGCACCAGGAACACGATGAGAAGAGGAATGACTGGAATGAGGATCCATGGAATGACGGAGCCAGCCACAGCTATGACACCGAGAATCTGCAGGACAACCTGTCCGGGCAGAAGGAACAGTTTTAGTAATGACATCCCTGCTTTATAAAATTGTGTGTATTTAGGGATCAGTGCTTTGCTGAAAAGTACCACAACAAGGACGTAGTAGAAGAACATCTAACGTACTGATTTCTAAGCAATACTCCTTTCTATCAGGCCATTTGCTGACCAAATAAGCCTTTGGAAGTCTACCCATTCTTTTCTGCATTAACCACAGCTTGGAACCAGAGTTCAAGTCAAGGCAAACGTGGCTGAAGAGGACAGAGTTCCAACCTGGGCAACTCTCATATTCAGTTGTACAAAAAACAGCCAAAAGAAAAGAATTACCATAAGTGTATCTCCTACACACTCGGTGGTGTGAAAGTATGAACAAACAGCTGTGATCTTGTAAAATTCACCTTCCACGTGATACGCTAAGGATGTCTGGCCAAATAATAAGATATATGCAGTAATAAAAAGGCTTGCCAGTAATATGAAGGACAACCTTATACTTATCACTGAAATATCTAATGTTTACACCTTTTACCTGCTGTCTGCACAAAAACGTACTGCACCAATCTCTTGCACACAAGCTCAGACAAAGTGCAGGCTGCCTTCCTCCCCTGAGCTTTTCTGCACCCCCCCATCCTCCGCACCTACCACCCACCCAGATGCCTGATAAAAACGCATCCCACTTCCGCCACCAACAGCAATAACATCCTCCACCCATCCACGTCAAAGAGACGACTCCCATTTCTACAGACGGCTGCACTTAAAAGTGGACAAAAACTGCAATACATAAACAGTTTAAATGAACTGTTAATTGTAATCGCTCTTTAGCAATAAAGAGAAACTGCTTCAGGCCCGTGATTCAGCCACTGATGCGACCCAAATGCACTGCTCACCGGAGGACCACTTCGCTCTGAACGGTGCAGATCGCTTTTGTTTTGTTAAGCGACCTTATCGGGCCTTTTGATGTACAAGCTAAATTGGAAAATTTAGGAAAATTGCTACACGTTTGTGCTTGGCGCCAGTGCTGACCACAAAAGCCAAGCTGAACTACACTGTGCCATCAAACATGCTGCACAGGAAGCCCTGTGCACAGGGACCTACCACGCTTCTCCAGCCTTTTGTTTATCAGACAGCAGCCGTTTCTGATGCGAGAGCTAACGGAAGTGAACTGAGGAAAACCGAAAACTGGAAAAACGCCGGGTAAGAACTGGCGGTTCTCCCTAACCTGCCCTCCTCCTGCTGGCATGTCACGATAGTACTTCTGAGCCAGTGGTATTGAAACAAGACGAGGCTGTTTTTTTTCTCCATTCCTTCAAGCTGAAAAACTGAAGTTGACCCTGTCCACCACAGCAGCCTTTTGGCTTTTGTTTGCATGTGAATGGCTTGTTGCAGTGCCTATTTACTGGGAGAGATGAGCGCAGATGCCTCCCTTACGGTCCTCATCTTCACTTCATCAAAGCGGCAGTCAATGTGCATTGTGTGTGCCAGGGAGGCTGCACTGCCCACCCCGGTGGTCCCCGTCGCGGTCTACATGGGCTGCCTGAACGCTCCCAGGGCCCCCGGCTTTGTGGCCAGTGAAAAGGTGAGAGAAGTCACTCATTTGGACTCAGTCAAGCTGCTGAGTCCTGCTCCCAGCTCAAGGCAGTCGTTAGGCAGCGGCTTTGAACCCACAAATCGCTCTTCTATTACTGTGGGGCAGCTACAATGGACTTCACACACCTCGCATCGACACATGCACAACTTTGTAAGAGTTTACCGCTCCTAAATTATACACCAAGACCCCTCAGACATGCATACAAATACCTGTATACAACTGTGTGAAGGCATACGTGTTCTGTTGCTATAGAGAGGCAACTACATGTTACATACATGTGCCAATCTGGATAAATGGCAGGAAAATAAAAATGACACAAATTAATGCTTAATTGCAGGCATGTCTGATCAAGAAGCTGCACTACATACATCCCAATTCAGCAGGTACAAGAGAATTGAAACACAAGCGTGGGAAAAAAAAACACTCTTATCTTAGCCCATGAACGCACCTTCACGCAAAAGGTCAATCAAGTCAAAACACAAATTTCACAACACCGTTGTACCATCTGAAGTAAGACCAACTGTGGAATTTATATAGTCGTATCCCAACAGAAGGTCTCTGGATGTGTCACATCAAGCTAAACCTGGTCCAAATAAGGATGAAGGAGATGCCACATTCAAAGCAATAACAAATGTTAACTGGTCAAGTGACAAAGTATCACGTGAAAATAATACTTTAAAACCTAATGTGGCACTGCTTGCTATAATGTGTTGGAGTTTTTGTGCGCAAGCATGAGCGTGTGTGTGTGTGTGTGTGTGTGTGTGTGTGTGTGTGTGGTTCCAGAGGGCAGTGAAGTGCTAACCCACACATAAAAGATGGTACTCAAATGCAAATCCCACCGGAGATAAACCAGTTAGGGAATTGTTTATGAAGCTCCACTCCATTCCTCCTGACAACCATTTAAACAACGCCAGTTGAAAATCGCTCCTCTGCCAAAAGGGCCACAATGCTTGAAGATCAGGGGACCTCTCTGTACCGCTAATACCTTTATAAAGGGATTGGGGGGGTGGGGTGGAATCTTCCTTCCTGAAAGAATTACCAAACGCCCTATAAAAGGCACCTGAAAACAAGAGGAGAATGGGAGCCCTACAAAGGTATTTTGTTGCAATGATGCCCCTTTTTGTGCCTGGTACAAAGAAGGTCCGCCTTCTGGGGCCTTCAAGGGAACTTTCTGAGAAGGCAGCTTGCCACCCACTTATACAGGCCTCTCTGGCTGCAATTAGCTTTGGCCACCCCCCTCCCTTCTATCCTGGCTCCTACTATGACACAGGAGCATCCAAATTTTCAGGACCGGGTCACGGCAACGTAGCCACACACGGCACTGGTAACTCCAGCAAGGTTATAACGTCACAAAACCCTCTGAATGCAAAAGGCCTTACCAACACTTAACTGTACTTAAAAACACCATATTTGCTCATTATGTTTCATTTCCTTAAATTAAAAGTGTAAACAAATCCCTGAAAAACGTGTCTCAGACAAAGGTAATGGGCTGTTAGGTAAAAAATGGGAGCCAGTAAATTACAGCCAGGCTGCTCCCTCAACTACGACTGGCATGTGCTGTAAAATGTCAATAAACACTAAACATCAATGGGAAAAGATTTGAACTGATCACAGCTATAGGAAGTTAGGTCAAAGACAGAGCCTTACCATCTGTCCTAACCGCATCCAGTTACTCAAGGGCGAGGCAGGGGAGGAGCATCGTAACATTTTATGAACTTCTCTACTAAACTTTTGCTCTACAAAATGCCACCAGTTTTTTTGGACATGGGTGCCTAGTACAACACAGAAAAGGACTGTTTTCTGCCATTTCGTAGCCTCACCCACTTCCTCACCTCCAACCATGAGGACACATTTACTCACACACACACACACACACACACACACACACACACACACACACACACACACACTTTACACAATATTATACAGGCTGAGTGACACATAGGTTACACATGGAGAGCCATCTATGATTGGCCAAACCACTCATTGGTTAGACTTTAACATAAGTTACGTCTCCTCCCTTTACACACATGCACACACACACACATATACCTCCAGGCAGAGCATTGATATTTAATGACTGCCACACCCTGTACCAGAAGTTTGGGGAGCTCACCTATGCTGCCAGTGTAATCCTAAAGTAAAGTATTTTCAGAACACCTGACCTATATTTCAGCAGCTAAGCTGGCAAGCCTCACCTAACAATGTCCTTCTCACCTGGGTGAAGTCCACAAACGTCCAAGGCAACAAGGCATCCAGCTGCCCAATATCCTTGGAGAACCTGTTCAGAACTCTTCCTGGGAGAAAATACGAAGAGAAAAACTGAGTTTGCATGAGTATTGCGAACAGCCAAGTCATTAATGCAAGACTGACAAATTAAGTCATTATTACATCAACATAATTAAAGACCCTGTTAACGAGCTTCTTACTCAGTGAGCGTTTTCCACTTTTTCAGCCTACTGCTGTATTTTACAAATGAAAGTGGATTCTAACACTAACAGTTTCCGTCTGAAACTCTAACACTGCTTGACAAGGTTTCCAACAGCTACCGAAGCGAGTGATCTGTGTGTACATACACTTGGTAAATTAGGGTTCGGTGGTTAGGAAAGACCATGGAGGAGAGAGTCAGCAAACAACCAAGGGCTAAACAATACAAAACAATGAAAAAACAAAAAAAATATTTGCACGGCATCTCGTAATCATGTGCTAATTTGTCAGCTCCCGATTCAAAACCCTGCTTAACAGACAGGTTGACTGAACCTTGCATGAGATCCGTTTCTTGGAAAGTAAGAGGGCCGCCGACATTAATCACGGACACGCATGCAGGGGCTGTGACACAGGCATGCACACATTCACGGTCACGTTGGATGGAGAAACACAAAGCTCATCTAAATCAAACAATGAGTCACTATTTTTACTTCTTGTGCACAACACCTGATCTACGTTACTCTGTTAGTTACTGCAGCTCGCTTGTCGATGTGGTGCCCCTGTCCACACCACGTATAGTTGAAAGCTTCTTGTTACACAGCTGCATCTTTCCACTGCTTCATATGGTCTAAAAACAGCTGCACAGGACAGAGTTTTAAGGGCAGAAGTACAGAGTGTAGCCCAGGCCAGGGCTTTGCAACCTTCACTTTCAAAACAGCAACTGTTGGCCCTAATTCCATTACAGGGAATGCTACTGCAGAGCGATGGAAGAGCCGAGGGTTGCCGACCCCTAGCCTAGGCAACAAGGCTTAAATGGTCCCTGTAAAAGGGTAGTACACCCCCTGGTGGCCACAACAGGAAAAGCAGTAAGATAAATGGTCATCACCCAATGTCCAATTTAAGCGGGGATAATGTCAGACAAACTCATATCTTCCCTTCCTACATATTAGAAAGTCACCACAGTTGTCTACAGTACACAAAATATATGTTGAAAGACACCTGAACTGGAAACCCAACCTACTTTCACTTAGGTTCAGCAGAATTATGCAGATCTACAGGGGGTACCCACATATGTAACAAACTGTTCTATCATACGGGAACATACCCTGCAGGGACTCCCTCCCTCTCCTTACATGCCTCCCAGTAACCTTCAACACCAGCGATCCGATGACATTTTGTGACCAAGATGCAGTAGGGCTGAAGAAACGACAGTCCCAGAAATGCGAAACCGGCCTGTTTTCAACTACTTTCTCCACAGAGAAACAACTCTGTAAATATGAAACTGACAGTGAAAACAAACTCAAACTGAAAAAAACAAAACCCTGAATTAAACTGGCTTCAACTGGCACAACATCTGATGTTTTATCAGATAAAGGCAATATTAAAACTCCGAACATAAAGGTGCAGCCTATTAACCTCCTGGCAGGGACAACAGAGGGCCTCGGCCATCGAACCTGTACAGAAATGACAGACGGGTGACATATACTCAGCAGATGTGACGACACCACTGGCACAACGCAGACAAGCTCAATGAAGGTATGAAGGCAGGCCTGAGGGCAACAGGTTCACAATAAGAATAGACAAGAAATTCTGGAAATTACCATAATGAGTCAAGTACAACTAATGAGCTTTGTAACCGTCACAGACGGGGGAATGCACATGTTAATTAAATATATTTGCTGCTTTGTATGAGCTGGATCTCTATGTTCCACCACTGAAGATGACGACAATCTCATTTGTAGAATGCTCCAGGCATCTGAACCATCAGCGGTCCAATCCCATAAATTTCTGCTTGAAGAAAATGCTAATGACTGGGCCTCGTTTGGGTTCCATCGGAGATCTAATTCCACAACCTTCTGGCTAAAGGTAGCACTGACAGGTGGGTCTTCCATGAGCCCCATCTGAGGTCTAACCCCACAACATTCTGGCTAAGGGACAAATCAACAACTGGCACTACCTTGGACTCCAGAGATCTGATCACACATCAGTTTGAATAAGGGACTAGCTGAAGTAGGTTCTTCATCATGCAAAGTGTAAGAGGTAGCTAAGTTAAAGAGAAAAGGCAGCATGCCACAGCCGACCTCAGACTAGCAACAAAGGTAACTTGGGTACTTCAAAGCACACCCTCGTTTCCAAGTAAGTGGTGGGGCACCATGACCCCTGCACAAAGTAAGCCATGAACCCACAGCAGCCAGATAACGCAATGGATCCCAGATAGCGGCGCAAGTCATGTTGGTCTGTGTTTCTCTGGTGAAAAGGGGCCGCTTGATCAAGTCTCCTACTGAGCTCCCTGTATCAGTGCACACACCTAAACGAAACCTCCAATAAGCATGCTCGCCAAATACAGGGATAAAATAAAAATAAAACAACAATAAAACTGTGGATTAAACGGAGTGCTCGCATAAAACATGCTTGGGTGAAAAAGAGGTTTATCACAGCACCAAGCTTCACTTCCAAAATACAAGCCAGTGTGTTTGCGCTCAGACATAATGACTGACAGAGGCACTCTGCAGCCAACACCTGCAACACCCTCCGTGTTCCTAGGGTAACAAAGCAACACTTTCATCATCTCAGTTCTGGACAGAAGTAGCATGCAAACCTGGCCATTACTGCAAACAACACACTTCAGCAATTACACCAAAATGTCAGCAAAACCGATCAACAAGAGAAAATAAAAGAAACAAAATTATTAATAGGCCAAAGGTCTAATGTATGAAACATTAGAACTGTATATTAAAGATTTTGCAAGTAATCATTGGAAAAACAGTCCCTGAATTATGATGGAGATGCGTTCTGATGACCCCCATCGTAACTTGAAAATATCGTAAGTCAAGACAAAATAAATACGCGCTCTAACAGCGAGACCACTGAACTCGATCGCTGGCGAGAGTGAGGTGTCTCACAAGGCAGGAGATGCGTACGTTTGCCTGCTGCGGGAAACTTGAAATATTTGTACAATTTTGTCGTATCACAATCGTTCGAAAAACCATCGTAACTCGGGGACCATCTTATTAAAAATCTATTTATTCACAGTTTCCACCCTATTCCAGATGCCCCACTTTAGATGAAGTCAGTTAATTTTATGTATTTTTACACTGTATCACCTTCTTTGGCTTATAGCACTTTTGTACTGTCTGTATAGCAGAACTTATTGTCTCACCGTACCCTACATGCAACAGAAGCACAGGAATTTTACTGGGCTCCCCCAAGTACACCTGACATTAAAAACATCTGACACACAATACTGGAGTGGAGTGGGGTCATAGATCCTACACCCTAAGTGCCAGCAGTATATACAAACTAAATTAAATATCTCCCTCTACTGGCGAAACAGGTGAAGTGCATCCACATTCACCACAACAGGTTTGAATTTATTAGATACAGGATTTTTTCCATCATGTGAACTCCAAATATGTACTCAGCAATCAGCACAAAGGAAAGTAATTTAGGCCCAAGAATACATCCCCAAAATAAAAGTGGAGGTAGCAGATGGGAACTATTAGTATAAAAATACTTCAAAAAAATTTGTAATAATCAAAACTGTAAGTAATGTGCTGTACTGCTACGCTGTGGCAATGGGTCAGTGAAGATCAAACGTGCCTACAGCGTGTGTGTGTGTGCGCGCGCGCGTGTGGCTGCTTACCGATAGAGTTGATGTCGAAGAAGCGGACCGGTGTCTGGAGGATGGCACGGAACATGCGGTCGTGCAGAGTCTGTGCCGCGCTCACCAGCACGGCGAAGAACATTAGGGAGCGCAGGAAGCCGAACACGATGGTGGACGCCATGAGACCTGTCGGCCAATGGCAGCGCGTCACAAAGTGCGTTCGGCCCTGGCAGGCCTAGCCGTGCGTACGACACCATCTGCACAGCTGTCTGTCAGCCTCAAACTCTAACAGCAGCAAAACCTACTAAATCCGACACATCCCACCAAAAAATTAAACTTTTAAAAACACGCAAGGTGAAATACACACCATTTTAAAATACCATGGCACAAGGAACTTTAAAGTAATATTACTGTCAGAATCAGAAGTAAAAGCATATTTCACCTAGAGAAGCCAGCACTTTTGTTTTGAGCCAGCAGGTGGAGCCAGTCGTTTGAGTATTAGAAAGGGGCAGGGCCTTACTCAGGCTAAAGTGCTCATACTTTTAAACAGAGACTTCAGCTAGGGTACCTCACCTCCGTACACGCCCAGGTACAGACTGAGATCCAGCTGGTTAGTGGCATTACCGCTGGTCATGTTAATCTTGACTTCACTGTCCAGGAGCTCCTGCTGAGAGGCCCTGTTGGCCACACAAGGAAAAAACTGAGGCTTAACATCCACAAAAATAGTACAAGACTCTTAACAAACATCAGGCTACCCAGGCATTTACAGTGAACAGGTCAGACTGGAAAAGTAATCCCAAAGAATAACACTAATGAAGGGTGACAGTACAAGTGATGAAACAACAATGAAATGCAAACACACTAAAATGCATGAAATGGCGTTTCTGCCCCAGAGGAAGCTGAGGGAAACACTGTTAGTTCACAGTAACTCTAAAAGGTTTACAAACAAATTAAATGGCCAAAAACAAAAACCAGTTCTCTCAAAAAACAAATTTTAATACCATACATAGATTTGAAAATCTTACCAGTAAGCCAGCCACCAGTCCTGCAGGATGTAAGACACCTGTGCAAATATTATAATTAAAAGCCATGTATGTAAATAAAATGTCTCAATAAAACTTCTCATAATACCACATACAGTGTATGAAGTGTCGGGAAAAGTTAAATTGGAACTACAAAATTTAAATGTCAGCTCAAAGCTTAGCTGTGATTATCCTGTGCTGTACATTTAGCCCATTTTCTGAAGGTACGGTCACAGGTTTGCAAAGGGTTAAACCAAGCAGTGAGTGACAACACACATTAATCCAATCCAGACCTTCTGTCCTCTCACTAGTACTTAACCTAGATGAGCGCGCACGTGCATGCGCACGCACACACACACACACACACACACACACACACACGTCAACATTCTGGGTATTTTGCGTTCAACTAAGCATCTGAAGCTGACATAACCAAAAACGGAAATTTTGAACATTGAAGAACAGGCCTTCCTAAAACTTCATCCCCACCTGGGCACTGTGTCAGAGCCTGCGGGGGCAGACATGAACAGGGGAGGCTCAACATATTTAGGGTCAGGTCCAACAGAAATATTTTTTATACCCGATTCCCTAATGCATTGCATGGCTGTGGTTGGCCATCCCCCTCATGATGCTGAAGACCTGACACATACTAAAAATATGTAGCACACACTTTCTTTATTTAACTGAGCTGGCATTATTCAGTGGCCCAGTAACATTCACTCGGGGAACATTACTTTTCTGCGCTAACAGGTAAAGTGTGTTAAGGGAGCTGACCTGAGCTAAAAGGTTGAGTAGCAGAAGACCCAGCAGTGCGAAGATGTTGGTACCAGCCCTGAAGTACTTCAGGTATAGGGACAGTCCTATGGTACCGCTAGCTCTGCTCTCCTCCGTGAAGGTCTGGACCGGCTCTGCCTGCGTGGATGAGACCGTCAGAGGATCAGGTCAGCCAGAACCACACGACACCCCCTTCCACCCCAGCATGGACAAACTCTGCCTAGCAGAAAAACCTATCTTGCTGAATCACACACCAGGGTAGGGGGGTGGGAGTTTTATTCCATGTACACACACACACACACACACACACACACACACACACACACACACACACACACACACACACACACACACACACACACACGTCAAAGGCTGGAAAAATATTTACCTACAGAGCATCTTTACTGAGAGGATGTACTCCACATTCACACAAAGACAGCTAGTGCCATTAAAACAGCTACACAAATGCCAACAAAAACAAAATGCCAGGGTGCAGGAAAATGATTCATTCCCTCCCTCCAAACGTCACCAGAAGTCCGACAGGTTTCTGCGTTGCGTGAGACAGCCAGTAAACATGCTTACACAATCGCATTCATGAGCCGGTCAGACTGCGCAAGTCACATGGACTTTCACGCAGACCATGACACCGCAACACTGTGGACACATGCAAGGCACCGGACAGACAGGAAGTGGAGAATGCTCCGGAAACAAGCCGGGAGCCTGCAGCCTGACCTGATTCGACCCGACCCAACCCACCGGGAGCTGGTCCGCGCCCTCCTTGGTTGAGTATACGGAGCCGTGTGACTGCACAGAGGTCTGAGAGAGCGTACGAATACGCGTAAAACGGCTCAATGCCCCCGGGGCACCCTCCGCTCCATCCTCTTCCTCATCCTTCTTCAGGAGGGACGTAAAGTCCATGCCGGAGCGCTGCAGTTCGGAATATGTGCCAGACGCCACCATGTGACCCTGTGGAAGAAGGGTGGGTAAAGATACGGCCCGTCGTTCGATTGTAACGCCACTAAAGCTAGCAGACAGCAGCCACTGAGCCACTTTCATCAGCTTCCCTTCACTGTACCACCTTATCCAGTTCAGGGTCACAGGAAACCTGGAGCCCATCCCAGGAAGCACATGGCAGGGGACTCCCTGGCCGGGGTGCCAATCCACTGTAAGGCACGCGCGCACAGAAACACACGCTACGGGCAATTTGGTAACGCCAATCAACCTAACCTGAGGAAACTGGAGAACTCCGAGGAAACCCACCCAAGGCAAGAATTGAACCCTGGGCCCGGCGTACACAACCAGTCACTTAAAATGTCAGCTGTTATGAACATTATGTTTTAAAGGTTTTAGATCCCTCCCCTTTTTTTGGATACATATTTGTACACCAAAGCACCGCACAAAAACAAAAAGCCCATGGCTGCCACAAACAGCAGGTTTTAGCTACCTCCTTCAGAACTATAATTTGATTGGCTGCCTTCAGGTACTGTAGTTGATGCGTGACCAGGATGCGGGGTTTCTTCCTGAGTAGGCCACAGATGCACCTGCGGAGAGGGGGAGAACCAGCGATCAGCTAGTCATGCTTGTGCTATGGCAGCAACAGTGAGTTCACAGAGTTCAGCCTAAGCCACTTAGCAGAGCCTAATCCACATGCATAATACTGCATGCTGATATCACTGAACGTCATTCGACATAAAAAAATTAAGTAAGAATTTTAGTTACCACTGCCACTGGTGATCTACCTGTACAGAGTACTTACATTTTACCAAACATTCTTTGAGGGCTACAGGAAATGTCACAAACACAAACCTTTAAACTCTGGCAAGACTAATGAAATGGTTGTTTTAATGGAGAATAACCCAGACCATCAGTTCACTGCAGCATGTTACTGTATAAAGGAGATGCCCAGAAGTACACAATACCAAAAAAGTACTCAGGCCAATCACAAATCTGCTATTCTTGTCAGTAACAAACAACAACAGAGAAAAAGAATGAGAAATCATGAGATAGCCATCTACGTGTACATGATTTAAATGGCCTTTCTACGATTAATTTCATCTTGAGTTTCTAGCTGTTCAACCACTGTGTGCCTTCCATCAGACTTTACATCTGCCGTGGTTAGGTCTGGGAGCAGCCAAGCTTCCTGAGCTGACTGAACAGTGCCGTAAAACCATTCCAGTTATCAGACTCTAAAAAGCAAACAATCTGAAAAAAGATCCAGGCGTAGAAAGCAACCCCTAGGCCTGGTGCTGGGAGGTGAATGGGACCGGGCGAGTGGAGGCTGGAACACCTTTGTGGAGATTAGCACGGAAAGCTCCGTGCTGGCAACAAACTGAGCTAAACAATAACTGACCTCAGCAGGAACCAAAACAGGAAGCGAAACAAAGGTCTGTCAAGAGCCCACCTCTATATTAGACTATGTAATAAAAGTACACACAAGCGCAGAGGCGTCCTTATCCCATGCAGACTTCAGCATCACACCACTAAACTGCCTTTGCAAACTGGGCCAGAATATCTGCAACTAAATGGGTTTGTTGTAAATATTTTGCTTTGGCTTTGAGGAACTCAGAACACACCCTGCCAAAAAGAAAAAAAAAAAAAAAGTCTAAATGAAAACAGCGGCAAAACATTGGCTTTGATCGGGGCCTCGTTTATTAAATACACATTAGAGCTCTCGGCATTTCTTTTGGTGTCAAGACACCCAAAACTGAACGTGCTACAGAACCATGTCAACAGACAACCATACACACTACGTGGTCTATACACACAAACACCAGCCAAGGAAACCCTTATGAGAAAAAACTCAATCTAGAGCTTATACAGCTATATAACAAAGCTGCGTATTTACTGAAGAAAGGTAGGATTTGCCAAGGAGAAGATGTGGTCAGGTAGAACTTACTGCTCAAAAAGGTGCTTCCCAACCTCCGCATCGACAGCGCTGAGGGGGTCGTCCAGCAGGTAGATGTCTGCATCCTGGTACACCGCTCTGAAACACACACACAGATGACCACACAGGGTCAGCAGGTTCATCCCACAGATGACAGCAGCATACAAAGAGCAGAGGTGAGCGGTCAAATGTACGTGAGGTCACACAGGAACAGCCAGTGAGGTGAAACTCACCTGGCCAGGTTAACACGTGCCTTCTGGCCCCCGCTGAGGGTAGCCCCCCGGTCTCCGATCACGGTCAGGTCTCCCTCTGGCAGCAGCTCCATGTCCTACAGAAAGCAAGCCAGGAGCTTCCTCACCCTCACCAAAAAACGTGCAAACATAATATTCTGTAACATCTGCAATCTCCTCTGTAAAGCACTTTGAGGCACACTGTTGTAAAAGGCGCTATATAAAAATAAATTGAACTGAATATGTATGCAAACATACAAACACGTGTGCACACATCCTCAGTCAAACACACACATGTAGTACGATGTACTGAAAATGCTTTTCCGCTCAGAGAAGGGGCCTCGGTCCTCATACAATAAAGTGTGCAGTGGTACTACAGAGGAACTGAGGTGAAAACAGCTTTATCTATCAAGCTTCCATAAGGGAAGGGGGCCTAGTGAACAGCGCCCTTCTGTGGTGAAACCTCCATGTTACACTGTCTTCCTCTGTTCTCACTCAACCCCAGTCTTACCATGAATGGCCTCCTCACAGTTTAAGTGTCTGTAGAAGATGTGTTGGATATCATATTTTATGTAGGCAAAAAGATGAAAATGTAACATGAGCTGAAAACCACTTTCTTGGTTGCCAGAGTGGGAGTGTTAGGTGTGTGCTCTCACCCGCTTGAGGGCGCAGGCCTTCAGCACCATCTCGTACTTCCCCACGTTGAGTGCCTTGCCAAAGAGGATGTTGCTACGGATGGTGCCCGGGAAGACCCAGGGCTGCTGGCAGGCGTAGGTCAGGTTACCCTTCACTTTCACTATGCCCTTCTCATGGGGCAGCTCCCCCAGGATGGAGCTCAACAGGGATGACTGTGGAGGTGTCAGGGATGGTATGTGATTTCCAGTACTCAACAGAACCAGCCAAAGTCACACGTTACAGAAAGGGAGGCGTGTAGAGGTGCCGAGTGCCAGGGGAGCAAGGCAGTCGGGGCATGAGGCCAAGGGCAGGATTAGCAACAGGGGCATTCTGTGGAATGCAGGTGCTCGCCACATGTGTTCCTATTATGGAAACTAATGCATCATGGTCTGCCCAACTGCTACAAACTGTCAAGTTATAGAAGCTAAAGTGACACGACCTCAAATGAGTCAAATTGTCTGAAGTTAAAATAATAACATTGGAAAAAAAGCTGAGGATTAAAAACCGCTCTGACCTTGCCAGCCCCAACCGGGCCAATCACGGCGAGGAGCTGCTGTGGTTTCACAGTGAAGGAGACGTTCTGCAGGGTCGGGGCGTCCGAAATCTGGAGGGAGAACAGAAGGCATGGGGCCATGTGACAAATGGAGAAAAATGTGCAGAGGATGTGAGAGGAGCAAAGCACAGACTGAACACAGCAGGGTGTTACCTTGTCCCAAAAGCACATTAAGTTCTGGACCTCCACCATGGGAGGTTCTTTCAGCTCCTCCACCGGGCCCAAACTGGGCTTCACGATTTCTTCGAGCTGCAGGAAAGTCTGTTGAAGTGGGGGGAGAATTTAAAGGCTCAATGTAACAACATACTTTGAAAGTTTTTCAGGGCAAGCATGTTCCTAAAGGCAGGGTGGGCCGTTTGTCAGCAAGCCATCTAATCCTTTGTAGCTCTTCTAAGACACAATGAACCAAACATGGTTCTGAAAATTTTGTTGCGATCACGCTGAACTCTGACTCTCGACTTGTGACGGGAGTATTGGGTAACGCATTCCTCAGCGGTCTGTTCCAGTCAGGGCGAGAGCCCCACCTGGGCACAGAGCCTGGCCCAGCTGACAGGGGTTCTGCTCCAAGGTTCTGTCATGTGCCAAGTACAAGCTTGCTGACATTCAGCCCTCTGAGGTCTGATCAAAAGCGGCAGAGGGCTTACCAAACAGCAGCACGCCATGCAAGTAAAGAGGTGTACAGATTTGGCACCTCCAGTTACACCTGTGCTGTAATGCTGAGAAAATGTAACGATAACTTAATGGTGAACTGCTATTAACATATATCTCCGTGGTAACAGCTATGTGCAGCATCATGTATCACGACCCCATAAATAAGTGTCACCAGAAGCGGAACAACATCCTGTGTATCCATGATGACAAAGCATCATGAAAAATTTTATGCTGAAGTAAAGCAACTTCTACAGATGAAACCTATGGATTTTCCCTTCACAGAGTTAGCCGCAACATTCTCCAGGGTCAGGCAGAACAAGTCAGCTGTTCGTGATTTCAAAAGCCATCCAGGCCGGTCCTTTTGGCAGCCCCTCCGCAGTCACCGTTCTAAGCGCTGACAATAAAACGCTGCACTCCTTTGAGACCAAATTTATTAGGTATTACAGCATGCTTTGAGCTTACTGATGATAATCAGCTCAGCAGCCGCAGAGATCTGTGGGAAAGCAGAAACTTCACTGGGCCCAAAAGAAAATCTATCTAATCTATCTAATCTAAAACTATCAAGTGACCAAGATGCTGCTATCAGGTAGCCCAGACTGGCCGTGAAATTATAATTACGGTATAAGGGTGTCAACTTCATATGTGCTGTTGTACACAGGTGTGACACACTGCAAAACATACTAAAGTAGACATGGTAAAATTCAACTGCGCAGCAATGTAGCCAAAATTTTTCTGCTTGCAAGCACAGGAGAACAATATTTGTGGAAGAATTGTTAAATTAGGTCTCTCTCTCTCTCTCATGACTTCAGGCTAAGGAACTGCTTTAAGGGACCATAAATCTTCTTCCTTATCTAGCAGGGCTGGAAGGAAATAGTTCTGTAACAAACAAACAGGAACCACAGACCAGCATTAGGCTGTTTGAAATTTACTGGTGCCCTAAGCACAATTTACTGGTGCCCTAAGCACAATTTTAGCTGGTGCCACTTACATTGCCACCAATTCCAGCCAGTCGCTCCCCTATGGATGGACGGTGCCCCTAGCATATGCCTATATGGCCGTGCTGGCTCTGAGAGGTATAAAGGAAGGGATTTCAAGGAAGAGCCCTAATTTGCTCATTTCTGAACCCAGTGATATCACTGTTTTCTTTGTTTTTTAAGTTTCCTGGTAGTATTTCTGTGACCATGTTCTACGAAACAACGGCGGCATGGTGGCGTGGTGGTTAGCACTGTCACCGTGCACCTACAGGCCTGGGGTTCAATTCCCGCCTTGGGTCTGCGTGCGTGGAGTTTGCATGTTCTCCCTGTGCTTGGTGGGTTTTCTCCGGGTGCTCCGGTTTCCTCTCATGGTCCAAAGACATGCTGGTCAGGTTGATTAGTGTGTTCAAGTTGCCTGTAGTGTGTGTGTGTGCCCTGTGGGGGTTGGCGCTCTGCCCTGGGTGTCCCCTGCCCTGTGCCCTATGTGCTCTGGGATGGGCTCCAGGCTCCCCCGCGACCCCCACCAGGAATAAACGGTGAAGATAATGGATGGACGGATGTTCTATGAAACATATTGATCAATTTTTGACAAGTATTATATTTGACTGGGATCAATATTGTGATTACAGACTGAATAGTATGCAGCAATCACATACTTAAAGTCTTCAGTATAACAATAAATTATTAAACAAACCTGATCTTACTAATTCTTTGACAGATTCACTGCTGTACAAAAGTGAGAGAAACACCATAAAGGGTGAAGGCGGAGATGCTAACCTAACCGCCTGTTTGTCTGTACTGTAAACACCATAAAGGGTGAAGGCGGAGATGCTAACCTAACCGCCTGTTTGTCTGTACTGTAAAC